>MUZC01003197.1:182871-193593 GCA_002072015.1 Radix auricularia
CCCCCCTTGCCATAGGGGCGTGACGTGATTTTTGGACGGTCCCTTAAATTAAAAAAAAACGCCCCCCCCCCCGAAAAATGTCTAGCTACGTCCATGTAGTATACAGTGACATCTAAACTGAACATAAACAATCAGGGATTTTGATGTTTAAAAAAAAAATAAATTCGGTGTCACAACATGAAACCATGTCACCTGGTGCGCTCTCACCCCTAGCAACGCCACTGAGCTGAAATAAAATGTAACACTTGCGGTAAACATACAAATTCACAATTTTCTTTTTACTTCCCAGACACACTGTGTTTAATTTTCTGACCTTGCAGACCTCTCACCTTGACATAAACGTCTCACAATTTGTGTCTCGACTTGATCCAAACCATTGAAACTTTTGGCCACAATAACGTCCTCAGGACTCTTTGCTATGGCAGTGAGTTCACTGACTGGGGCATCTTGGCCTATCCCAACACCGATGATTCTCACACCATCGTCTCTGAGCTTCTGCCCAGCTGTGATTGCTGCAAAAGTAATTTAATTTTTAAAATTTGTTTTTAAAAAATATAAACAGTAGATTTTACGTAACAATTATGTAAGTTTCATTAGATTAATTAAATAAACTATGATAAATTGATAGCTGTATAAATTAACATGGATTTTTGAAAACGTAAACGAATTGAATTAAGTAAGAAGAAACCTAATTCTTTTATACAGATAGATATTTGGTTTTGTGGTAAATGGTAGGACCAAAGCGTTCATTTAATCAAGGAATCATCGCCTTTTTGACGATGTTCTAAAAAAGATAGTTTATTTGACAAGGATATACTACTGCTTACTCCTGTTAGGGCTATCGGATCCTCCTTCAATAAAAATTACGATGAAATCTGGTGCGAATGTCCTACCACCTGACTTTTCACTGAACAACGAGTTACTTCGGATGTTTTCGTAAGCTTTGTACGTCATAGATTGGGCATTCAGGAATTTGGCATTTTTCAGGCTCTAGATAAAAGGGTTTTATAAAATTGCTGAATGTAATCATGGGCTAAACGTAATTTTAAATTAATAACAATGTAATTTAATAAATTCGTTGCAACTTAAAAAAAGAATATTGCAAAATAAAATACAATAAATTTGATAGTATAATAAAGGCTTGGGGTAGTCAGCCGTTAGTTCACATTCATATTGACTCCTAAAAATGTTTGTTCCACCTGTTGTACTACATTTGAATTTATTTCCTCATTAAACATGATTTGAATATCAGTTTTAGCTTACGTGCTGTATTACGTCAACTTAACTATCAAGCCTCATATTGCTATGAGGACTTTGCAAAGGGAAACTCTATCGATTGATTATATTTGAATTGAGATACATAATGGAGTATATTGTTGACGTGGTATCAACTTTCTCCATTACTTGCAATAACACGCGGTCCTCAATAAGTTGAATTGAGGTCAAGGGGATACGAAGGGTGACAAGTAAGTGCCCCGAATTATGGTCCCTGGACCCTTATTAACAAGTCGACATTTTGATCTTAAGGTCCAAGCGGTATCTGACTGCCTTTACATCTTTTTTTAAAAAAAATTGAAATGCGTTTTCAAACTTAATTTTTAAACAAAGCCTCTCTTCAAACTGAATTTTTTTTCACTGGTTCTCAAAATTTTACTTTTACCTGTTAACCAGAAGAATTATAAAGATAATTTTTTTTTCGTATTCTCAATTACTTTTAATTATTGACATGAAGTAACGTCAGCGAAATACTGATCTTATACTTTCTCAAGGTTTTTGCGACTGGAAAAAAAAATGATTCATTAAAAATAAAGAGGAAAAAAAAACTTCATGGAAATCATCGAGAGCCATAAATTAATTTGATGCTATCGACTTGGCTTTCATTTGCATAGTTTCCAATTTATACACGACATTATTTTACGATTCTAATTTACCGTGGAAGATGTTTAAAAAAAATAAAAACAACATAAATACAGACCTTCTCTATAGAGGCATAATCCGAAAAGGTCATTAGGTCAAATAACTTGACGGGAGAGTAACTGTAGGTCATCGCTGCGAACCGAACATTCGAGGGTCCCAGCTGAAAGAGTTTGGTGAACTTCGCCACAAAGTTTAGGAGGGTCGTCCAGTTCTGCGCGCCGACGCCTCTGGACGAGTCCATCAACAGAATGACGTCAGCCACCGTGTCTCTGCGACACTTGTCATAGTTGGGTGTTGTTGTAATAGTTGCTAGATAAATGAAAATAAATTTCTTCTGTGTTAAATCGTCTGTGACGTAGTTAGCATGTATCAATAATCCACAGCCCATCGCACCACCTGTCTTCTTTCTGTCTTTAACTAGAAAATAAAATAACAACTCGCAAAAACAAAAATTGTGACAATGAATCCCTTATATATGAGACAGAATTATAAGTTTTTATTTTATTCAAAATAATATGAGATGGGCGCTTCTAAGTCTACCAAGCCCGGAGAAAGTTATAATGGAAACATTAGAACATCTTCTGACCACGATTTCATGCAGAAAAAAATAAAATTAGAAATTTGAGTTGAAATTTAATTATTTGGGGAGTAGAGGTGATGCTCGATGCAGTTTTTTGGTAGATACCCTTAAAATTGTGGCTATCGGTGATAGTATTATGGTATTGTTACTACCTGTAGTAGTTGTAGCCTCTGAAGTTGACGTTTGTGTTGTTGTAGCCACTGGTGTAGTTGATGGTTGTGTTATTGTCGTAGCCACTGGTGTAGTTGATGGTTGTGTTGTTGTCGTAGCCACTGGTGTAGTTGATGGTTGTGTTGTTGTCGTAGCCACTGGTGTAGTTAATGGTTGTGTTGTTGTCGTAGCCACTGGTGTAGTTGATGGTTGTGATGCAGTCGTAGTTTTTTGTGTCGTGGACGGCGGTGTTGTTGTTGTCGTAGTTGTTGGCGTAGTAGATTGTTCTTTTGCTGTCGTAGCAAACGGGGTAGTTGATGGTTGTGTTGTTGTCGTAGTTGCTGGCGTAGTAGATTGTTCTTTTGCTGTCGTAGCTACCGGTGTAGTTGATGGTTGTGTTGTTGTCGTAGTTGCTGGCGTAGTAGATTGTTCTCTTGCTGTCGTAGCTACCGGTGTAGTTGATGGTTCTATTGTCTTAGTTTCTGGTGTTGTCGGTGTTGTAGTATCTATAGCTGTCGTTACCGCTGTAGTTGGTAGTAGTAAAATTGTGATAGTGGCACTTGACTTGACTGTTGTAGCTGTGACAGATGTTTCAAATGAAGACATCTCGGGAGTTGGTGTAGTGGAGTCTGAAATAGACAATGTTGAATATACCTTATAAATAAATAATTTTACTTGTTTTTAACGCAAGAAACATTTTAAATATCATTTTTTTATAAGTACAACTAGAGTTAAAGTAAAATTTTTGAAATTCGTCTTTATTGCACAGTAAAACTATAATTTAGAGTTAATTAGTTAATACTACATTCAGTGTGGATACAAAGACGTAATGGGCCATATAACTATGTTTTAATACCAATGATGAAAAGCATTTAAATAAAGAGACAAAAATAATGCATTGCTGGAAAATTTAACTTGAAGCTTTGTTTTTAATAGTTTGTTTGAACTAAAAATGTAAATGATGACAAAGGCCTTTTTTATAGTTATTAAATATAACCAGTAGGATAGATATTTACTATTAGCTTTTGTCATAATTTTAGTGCCCCATTTAGCTTATGTTAAAAACTTGTTTTTCACCAGAGGATAAAATATTTGATGTTGTTTCTTCTTGTCGTTACAACCTTGAGGAAATAAGGTCAACATCAACGGGCGTAGGAGAATTTCAGACACCTTATGTCCCGCCATCACGCCGGTTGTTAAAGCGTTGATGAGGGAAGAAGCTCCCGAGGCGATGAGTTCGGCGATAGAATTTTGAAACTCGTTGAGTGGCGTATAATTTTGCGACATCATCTGTTGAGGTCTCGTTAGCGTTACACTGAGGTCCACTGTAGACATTAAACAAAGGAAAAGAAAAAAAAACTATAAAAGATTGGAACTCATTTTGAGCATAAGACTGTGACGTCAAGACTAAATAGAATACCAACATCGTAATTTACATACAACACAAGGAATCACAATTTGCAATAATCAATTTTAGGTGGATTAAAGATCTAGTGCATACGTTAGTGAAATGAATTTTAGTTGTTTTTTTTTTAAAACTGTTTGAAAAACGAACCGTATAAATTAAATTTTTGTATCCATTCTTAATTTCCCTGTTACTGTTAAATATAATGAAATATTGCTATAAGGTAGAAAAACCTCTCTCTCTCTCTCTCTCTCTCTCTCTCTCTTTCTTTCTTTCTCTCTCTCTCTCTGTCCTTATTTCTCTCCTCTTGTTCATGTTCCCTGAGTTGCTGAATGAAAGCAAGTAATAAATAATTTCTTATTTAGAAAACTCTGACGTTTACACCGTTTTTTTAAAGTATTACAAACAAAATCTCAAACTTACAAATAGTCTTTCCAGGAACGAGCGTCACCACCATTGCCAAGCACAGAGTAGTCGAGAGCATCCTCGTTAAGTTAATAAGTTAGCCAAAGAAGCTCAAAACATATAGGACCTTCAATAATAACGAAAAACAATAATTTTAGGTGAGGGCATTTAGTACATAATTGATTTTTGGAGAAATCGTCCATAGAAACAACACCACAAAAATAATAAATGATGGCTGTTGTTGAGCTGGCAAAATGCACATTTACTTGACAAAACACGCAATTAAGTAACGCAGATTGACTTTAATAAAATATCCATTTTAACTACACAAACGCACAAGATTTTCCCCCCACATACTTAAAGGGCAGTATATTAATTCTTTAACATCTTTTTTTTTACACAGCGAATTTATTATAAATTTTATCAACTGGGGACAACGATTGGTAGCCACCCCATCCAAGCCCCTATCCGATATGAATACTAGTGACATCAATTCATTAACATCACTCCACCTCAAATAAAAACGGCGATAATGCATGCACATCCCATTTACTAAAATTTAAAATAAAAATTACGTTCAAGGTTGAAACCATACCTCTGTTTCAGTTCTACCCCTAGAAATCCAAAGCAATAAATGTAAATAGTAAATACACATCAATAGCGAGAAATACACATCCTTAGTAAGAAATACATATCCATCGACAGAATGCTCAACAATAGAAGGAAATGCACAGCAACAGAAATACATACACAGCAATGGTAAGGGGTACACAGAGATTTTACAGCTGTCGATAGAAATAATTTTCAACAATTAATTTTCAATTGTTGAAAATAAAAAAAGCCATAATTTGAAAACCAAGACTGCAGTCAGAATACACAAATATAGAGACCATGCAAACAGTGTTTTTATAAGTCGTACGAAAAGAGATATCTGCCAAAATAAGAAACGCTTTCCAGCAAAAGTGAATTTCCAGTTCCTGTTAGTTGAAAATAGATTTTTAGATATGATTGTAAGATACTCTATATTATGAAAATGCATTTATATGCATGTATATATAGAATCAAAATAAATAAGAAAATAATGTGACCTACGTTTTAAAAAGTAATAATAAAAATTATCGTTGAAGTTAAAACAACAATATTCCACTAACGAGACGCGAGTATTATTCCTAGATAAACTTACGAACTCTCTCATTTTGTTGTTCAAATAATTCATGACAATTATGTACTGCGTATGAACAGCTACAAATTGTATATTTTAATGATGTAACATAATCTGAAATAGAAGCCCAACATTTAAAAAGAACGTCCGTTATTATGCATCTGTTAAAATCGATGGGGGAAATACGCATTTGTGAACATCCGACATTAAAATAGGTGAATCTGGAAGTAACAGAAATGATAATAAGGTAAAGGAAAAGGTAATGACCAGAATATTACCAAAAGTTTATAATTTATTAAAGTTTATAAATTATTGTATGATTTTATGTGATTGATATTTTTTGTTTAAATGTTGATTAATCTTTAGAATTGTCATTTACCACAATTTCTATTTTAAGAGTAATTTAAAAAACAAAATCAAACCCGTTCTGAGATGTCATCTGTTGAGATCTGGGATCTAAGAGTTGGTGAGGGTGATTTCAAGCCCTAAATAAGTGATAGCTCTCAGCCAATCAGCTTGGCATAGACACATGTTGCTTAAGACAAGCTTGAGACCCGTTGATTTTCACGAAGTAGCCTAGTTGCTGTCGAGTCTTAAAGTAAAGGGAGATGGCTTTATTCGTGTCATTGGTATCATGTTTTTGACCCCGTAATGCAAATATTTTTAATCTTATGCACTATAGTTAAAAATGCGCTATGAACATCAAAAGGAACTAAATATAGATATTGGTCCAAAAGTACTGTAATGTTTTCAGTTTATACATGTTTTTATCCGGACTTAAAACTCCACATCACACCAATTTAAGGGACTCTTGACTATGACTATATCAATGTATTGCATTGATACTAAGCGTGATACAGCTGTTCAGTAAAATACAAATACAAGATATAAAAACGAATTATGGTGATCGAAAGAATAAATTGAAGCTTTTTTAATAGATTTATACACTAAATATTCTATTAATAAAGATTTCATTTAATTTGTTTTGATTATACAATTCATTAAGG
This sequence comes from Radix auricularia, assembly GCA_002072015.1. Taxonomy (NCBI): domain Eukaryota; kingdom Metazoa; phylum Mollusca; class Gastropoda; family Lymnaeidae; genus Radix; species Radix auricularia. The sequence goes on from MUZC01003197.1 coordinate 189,498, forward strand.
AAACTTGTATTTTATATGATGTAATTGCAGAGATAAAAGTGTTTGCAATAACTGTTAAATACTTCTTTTATTTCACGTCTCAATAGAGAAGATGGCTTGGGCTTTGCTCCCTTTGTAAATGATTATCCTTCAGTAAGAATTTGCCAATTAGGTAAAACAACAACAAAGCTTTCCCCCTAATTTGTCTATAACTTATATAAGGGAAAAAATGTTGGCTTCCCGACACCCTTGAATGTCTATTTTCAAATTTCTTTTTCACATAAACAATTCCGTAAGCGCACTTAACAACTTCCCAAAGTTTTATCGTGTTCGGATGAACGATTTAGTCAGCTATAATGGACAAACATTTTTACAAACATTGATTTGTATATATATATATATATTAGGGCTGCGGAAATTACCGATTAATTTCTCGATTAATCGGTTAATTATTTTATCGATTAAAATTATTTTAATCGATAAAATAGTGATTAAAAATAGAATTTTTTTTTTGTTTTTTAAATAAATAATTCATAATAGTTTTTATTTTATCATTATTTTTTTACGTACAAAACTTCTCCGTTAAGGGAATTCCGAAAGAGTATACTTTAAAATAACCTGTTTTATAAGGACAATGATATTTTAAAAAAACAAACATCGTCTTTAACTATTTAACAATAACAAAATTTAAATTCATTGACATTATATTGAACTAGTTTCTACTTATTTTTAAATATATCCCCTAACAATTGTACGTGTTTTAAATTTAATTAAATTAAACACTTAGGTTATGGGCATTTTAAAAAATGCAATAAAAGGGCACAAAATAAGAAGGAAAACAAAAAAGTGAAAAAAGAGATTATGAGGTCTTAGAAAAAAATCATAGCTTTCGAACCACTTGGGATAAAAAATATGATCTTTATGTTTTTACTAATCATCAAACAATTTCTATACAGCTGTATCACTTTTATATTTATAAAATTAATTTGAAATTTTCATTTAAGTGCCTCAACTTTAATACGCTATTTAACTTGTTTTCAGTGCAAACTGTTTTCAAAATAAGTTAATGAAGGTATTAATTGTCCGCTTCTATTACTTCCCTTGAAATTTTCAGTTTAATGACGTCATACATCTTTATTTTTAGCTTAACAAAATTATCGATTAATTAATCGGTAATTTTTCAAAAGTTAACGATTAAATTTAATTTAATCGATAACAGCCCTAATATATATATATATAGACTATGTCACAGAATGAGGAATAAAGTAATAAACATTACAAAAAGAGATGGAGGGCACCCACCCCAAAAAATGAACATTAAAGATTCAATTCCCCATAGAATTTTAAATTGGGCAATCAAGGTCATTATACACCACGTTTGGTTAAGATCCATTCATTTTCAAGTCGTTAACGCTTGAAAAATGTGCATTCATCTCATATATGCACAAAAAAAAAAAAAATTTTTTTTTAAAAATTAAAAAAAAATATTAAAAAATTAAGGGCCCCCATACCCAATCGGTGCAAGAAGTTAACTTTAAAATACCCATTTATTCAATCTNTATATATATATATATATATATTGTGGGGAATTCAGGGCGGTTAGGGCGCTGCGTGTGTTTCGCCTTTGAGGTGCCGCGGGACTACCGGGCGAGTCCAGGTGGCCAGAGGTGCGAACTTGGGAATCAAAGGACGAACGAGGCTTTGAAGACGAGGACTGGCCACGAGCCCAGGTGTCAAGTATGGCAGACCAAGATACTCGGAGCCGACAAGGAAAGGGGGGGGATTACTGACCATGACGGGGTACACCCACCTACCCCCGTCTTATCTAAGGGGAGGTACAATTTAATTGACGGTTGACTTTCGGACAGCGAAGTCTAAGGGGCGGAGCCTGGAATGGACGAACGCTCGGGCTGAGACTCACATAGAGAGAGGGAGACACGCAAGGAGAGGGAAGGAGTTATGAAGTAGGATGTAGAGGTAGATAGACGCATGTGTTAGAGAGATGTACGAATAATGAATGTACAGGAGTTAAGTGATTAAAAGTAATGAAGTGTACATTCTGCCTTGGTGTTCAGTGTTTTAAGAATAATTAACAAAGTGTGTGAAGAGCAGAATAACAGTGAGAGTAGATAAGGATAGATAAACATAGAACAACCACGGAACTTCACAAAATGGTGGCAGCGGTTTGGATATAACCTTGCAGCGTCTCCCAGGAGAAGTAAGCCTTGAAAATCTTCAAAGCTATTGTTAGCCTTTCTTCTACTAGTACAACAACAATGGCGACACCATATCGTCCTAACCCACCAACCTACAACGGGAGTTCAAACTGGCACTCGTTTATTTGCACATTTGAAATTGTTGCAAAAATACACAAGTGGAGCGAAGAGGACAAATGCATGTATCTGCAAACTTCATCAACTGGGCCAGTTCAGGACTATATCCACTGTAATCTAAAGGAAGAGGAGAAGAACACTTACGAGAAATTAAAGGAGGCCCTTGACAACAGATTTAAGGACCGTAGACCACCTGAAGTTTTCCAAAAATTATTGGAAAAACGAAAGTTTCTCGACGCCGAATCCGCGGTCGATTACGCGTGGGACATCAAACTTTTAGTCAACCGGAGTTTCCCAACGGCAGATGAAACAACTCGTGAAGCAATTGGATTCAGACAATTTGTACGGGGACTCCCAGATCAGTTGATGAGGACACAAGTATGCCTTATGTCCAATCCTCAAACTGTGGACAAGGCGCGAGAGGTCCTCGACAAAATCCTTACTTAAGGTACAATATATGTGTGCCAGGACAGAAGTTTGCCTCAGTAGCCACTGACTTATTGGCTAGAGAAGTCAGTGCACAGATAGAGAAGATTGTGGTAGAGTCACCGACAGTGGAAGAATCCACCAAGGATGTGATGGCAGCAGAGCCACTGACGGTGGAAGAGCCGAACCGAGAGGAGATGTCAGTAGAACCACTGACAGTGGAAGAATTCAGTCAGGAGGCGATGGCAGTAGAACCACTGAGAGTGGAAGAACTGAAAAGGGAGGAGATGGCAGTAGAATCACTGACAGTGGATGAACCAAACCGGGAGGAGATGGCAGTAGAACCACTGACAGTGGAAACCCAGAACCCGGTTGAGATGGCAGTAGAACCACTGACAGTTGAAGAATCGAACCTGGCGGAGATGGCAGTAGCAACCAGTGTCCAGTTACTAAAAGCAACTGTGGTAGTTCAACGGGCCATTACACATAGTGACATTTCGCCTGACTTGTCAACTCCATGTCCCAACGGCTTAGCTAACAGCCTAGTGGACACGCCTGGCGTTACCATGACCAGCAATGTGACACGGGTCACTTCGGGGCAGAATTACCCATTACTCGGTCTGCCATCGCATAAAAAGATCAAAGGGATTGACAAGATGTCAGTCAAATTGCTTCGGCAACCGCATCATCCAACTGCCAAATACCGTGTCATGAAAAGGACAACCCAGAAGGCGCGAGAGAAGTGTGACGACATGTTAAAACCAGAGATCAATTCGTTTCATGTTTGGGACAAATTCCTGTTATCCGACGTTCGAATTCATAAAGGACATGATAAACAATTTGCTGACAATCCTTGGATACCAGAAGTCTACCAGGGCATGGAGAGTCAGATGGCTATGGCGGCGTAAGGTCAGGCAAAATTTATTAATTATGTGTGTTAAGTACAATTATTTTTCTTTTTATAACTCTGTAGAAATGTGTAACATGCTTGTGTTAAGCATGTTGTAGTTAAATTCTTGTTGTTTCGCATGTCAAATTTTGAATTATTATGATGAGGATGAGTTAAGTTGTACAGGTTGTAAAAAGTTATGATTAAGCAAATTTTTCCCCCCTGAATTTTGTATGTGAAATTTTAAGTGTCTTGTGAGCAGGTTGATGCTAGAATCTGCCGGGACGTACGGTTGTACTGATAGAAACATTTTTGAAGTCATTTATGTGTAAATAATTGATGTTTTATAAGCAGGTTATTTAGTGGTAACATGCTTGCAATCGGCCGATAGAGGTTCTGCCGATGTGAAATCATTTTTTTTGGGTTAAGATATGTGCGTATTTTAAAGTTGATCCGATTGATGAGTCGG
>MUZC01003197.1:200806-217067 GCA_002072015.1 Radix auricularia
TTCCACCTGTTGTATTACATTTGAATCTATTTCCTCTTTAAACATGTTTTGAATATCAGTTTTAGCTTACGTGCTGTATTACGTCAACTTAACTATCAAGCTTCACATTGCTATTGGAGACTTCACAAGGGGAAACGCAATCGATTGACAATATTTGAATTGAAATACATAATAGAGTATTCTTTTTACGTGGTATCAACTTTCTCTATTACTTGCAATAACACGCGGTCCTCAATAAGTTGAATTGAGGTCAAGGGGGTACGAAGGGTGACAAGTAAGTGCCCCGAATTATGGTCCCTGGACCCTTATTAACAAATCGACATTTATATCTTAAGGTCCAAACGGTATCTGACTGCCTTTACATCTACTTTGTTTGTTGTTTTTATTGATATCAGATTGAAAACTTATTTTTCAAACAAAGCCTCTCTTTAAACTGATTTTTTTCCACCGGTTCTCAAGATTTTTCTTTTACATGTTAACCAGAAGATAGGTAAAAGTTAACGCGTTCTCAATATTTTTTAATCACAGACATAAAGTAACCTCAAACTTATCATGATACTATTTAAATTGTAACACACCAAACGAAATACTGAGCATTCACGTTCTCAAGGTTTTTGCAACTGGAAGAAAATTGTTTCATTTTTTTTAATAAAAAAAAGCTAAATAAAAACTTCATAGCAATCACCGAGAGCTAGAAATTTGATTCTATCGACTTAGTTTTCATTTTCATAGTTTCCTACTTATACATCCTTGAGTGACAGTCACTCAAGGATAGGACTGCACAGCCACTCGAGAAAATGCAACCCAATCCAACGGTGATGCACCATCATCTCACGAGACGGAAGGATGCTGATATACTTATACATCACAATATTCTAAGATTTTAATTTACCGTGGTAGATGATTAAATAAAATTTTAAAAAAACATAAATACTGGCCTTCTCTATAGAGGCATAATCCGAAAAGGTCATTAGGTCGAATAACTTGACGGGAGCGTTGCCGTACGTCATCGCTGCGAACCGAACATTCGAGGGTCCCAGCTGGAAGAGTTTGGTGAACTTCGCCACAAAGTTTAGGAGGGTCGTCCAGTTCTGCGCGCTGACGCCTTTGGACGAGTCCATCAACAGGATGACGTCAGCCACTGTGTCTCTGCGACACTTGTCATAGTTAGGTGTCGTGATAGTTGCTAGATTTAAAAAATTCTTCTGTGATAAATCGTCTGTAACGTAGTGTCAATAATCCACAGTCCATAGCCCTACCTTTCTTTTCTCTGTCTTTAACAATAAAAAAACAACATCTCGCAATCACTCATATATGAGACAGAATTAAAAGTAATATGAACCTCGCAAAAAAACATTTACCGGTTGAACGTGACTGAACTCTCTTGCCGTCAAACGGGACGCGTAGGGGTTGCGGTGTGGTCACCGATGGTTGGAGCAAACACGAGGATGTCAACATCAACAGACGGCTACCATACATTTATATAGAAATAAACTAAACTTGCATTAATTTAATTACGGTACATTCGTTCGATCTGAAATTTTGATACAATGCATTTGTAGATGACACAAGACTATATGCAAAATTTCAGCTCGATAGCATGACTGAAAAGTGCCATTTTTTATTTTGTTTAAGAGGTGACGGTGAAGTTAATATAAGGGATTTAAAAATCATTAGTTTAAAAAAAAACAACAACATTTTCTATCTTAAGAATATAGAAAAATACGTATTTTTTCCGCTCCTATTGACCCGACATTCACTTTATTTGCCATCGGTGGCAGAATATAAACCTTTCATAATATACCTGGAATGTAGTATTAAAAATTGATTTAAGGCGGTTGGTCGATAAACAAAAAGATAAGTGTTGTCACTTGTTAACTTCTGATTATACAGCTCATCTTCATAGGTTGTTCCCTATAAAATATTTCCTAATTTTTAAGAATACTTAATCTTGAACATAGTCTTTGTAAATCTGTAATGCTCGTTCTTATGTGGACTATTATATATAGGTAGTCGGCTGGAAAGCGATGTCAATAGTGCGCTCGCCGCAGAAGCTGAGGTCGTGGGATCTAGCCAACGTTAAGCTACATTAAAAATATTGATGAATGACTATTGCTAAGTACTCAAACGCTTATTTGGTGAGGAGATGGGCGCTGCTAGTCTACCAAGCCCCCAAAAAGTTATAATGGAAACAATAGAACAGCTTCTGACCACGATGTCATACAGAAAAAAATAAAGTTAGTAAATTGCGTTGAAATTTAATTTTTTGGGGAGTAGAGGTGATGCTCGATGCAGTTTTTTGGAGATACCCTTAAAAGTGTGGCTATCGGTGATGGTATTGTTACTACCTGTAGTAGTTGTAGCCTCTGAAGTTGTCGTAACCGCAGGTGTTGTCGATTGTTCTCTTGTTGTATATTTTGGTGTAGTTGTGGTTTGTGTTGTTGTCGTAGCCGTTGATGTTTCTGTTGTTGTAACCACTGGTGTAGTTGATGCTTGTGTTGTTGTTGTTGTAGCCACTGGTTTAGTTGATGCTTGTGTTGTCGTCGTAGCCACTGGTGTAGTTGATGGTTGTGTTGTTGTTGACTTGGGTGTTGTAGCGGTGACAGATGTTTCCAATGTAGACAACTCGGGAGTTGGTGTAGTGGAGCCTGAAATAGACAATGTTGAATAAACCTTATAATTAAATAATTTAACTGCTTCTAACATATGGCATAAAAGAAGCATTTAAAAATATCATTTTTTTAAAGTACAAAGAAAGTAGAAGTAACATTTTTGAAATTTGTCTTTATTGCACAGTAAAACTATAATTTAGAGTTAATTAGTTAATACTACATTCATTGTGGATACAAAGACGTAATGGACATATAACTATGTTTTAATACCAATGATGAAAAGCATTTAAATAAAGAGACAAAAATAATTCGTTGCTGGAAAATTTGAGATGAAGCTTTGTTTGTAATAATTTATTTTAACTAAAAATGTAAATGATGACAAAGGCCTTAATTGAACTTTTTAAATTCAACCAGTAGGAACGATTTTTACTATTGGCTTTTGTCATAATTTTAAATACCCCACTTAGCTTAAGTAAAACAACTTTTTTTTTTCACCAGAGGATAAAATATTTGATATTGTTTCTTCTTGTCGTTACGACCTTGAAGAAATAAGGTCAACATCAATGGGCGAAGGAGATTTTCAGACACCTTATGTCCAGCCTTCACGCCGGTTGTTAAAGCGTTGATCAGGGAAGAAGCTCCCGAGGCGATGAGTTCGGCGATAGAATTTTGAAACTCTTTGAGTGACGTCTGATTTTGCGACATCATCTGTTGAGGTCTCGTTAGCGTTACACTGAGATCCACTGTAGACATTTAAAAGGAAATTATTTCAGTCTAAGAGATTGAAACTCATTTTTAGCATGTGCCAGTGGCTTCAAGTCTACATACAATTCTGCAATATCGTCATCCACATCCAACACAAGAGAACATAGTTTGCAAAAATTAATTTTAGCTTGATTAAAAATCTGGTGCATACGCTAGTGAACCAAATGTTAGTTAGTTAGTTGTTGTTGTTGTTGGTTTTTTTTTTTTTTAAACTATTTGAAACACAAACCATGCATATCAATTTATTTTATGGATCCATTCTAAATTTCACTGTTAAATATAGTGAAATATTGCTAAAAAGATAGAATAGGTCCAAATATCTCTCTCTGTTTTTTTTCTCTCCCCGTGTTCATGTTCCTTGAGTTGCTGAATGAAAGCTAGTAATTTTATATTTAGAAAAATCTTACGTTAACACCGTTTTTTACAAACAGAATCTCAAGCTTACAAATAGTATTTCCAGGAACGAGCGTCACCACCATTGCCAAGCACAGAGTAGTAGAGAGCATCCTCGTTAAGTTAAAAATTTAGTCAAAGTAGCTAGAAACATATAGGACCTTCAAAAATAACGAAAAAGACAATTGTTTTAGGAGAGGGCATTTAATACATACTTGATTTTTAGAGAAATGGTGCATAGAAACAACGCCACACAAATATTTAATGATGGACATTGTTGAGTTGGCTAAGTACAAATTTACTTGACAAAACCCGCAATAAAATATCGCAAATTGACTTTAATAAAAAAAATATCCATTTTAACTACGCCAACACACGATCCTTTCCCCCCACATACTTAAAAGGCAGTATATTAATTCTCCTTTTTTGTACACAGCTGATTTATTTTAAATTTTATAAACAGGAGACAACGATTGGCACCCACCCCTCTCCCGCCGGATATAAACTAGTGACATCAATTCATTAACCTCACTCCACCTCACATAAAAACGGCGATAATGCATGCACATCGCATTTACTAAAATTTTGAAAAAATTACTTTCAAGCTAGAAATCATAATTCTGTTTCAGTTGCAAATACACATCATTAGCAAAAAATACACAGCCATGGCTTAAGTTTTTTTAAAAAGTATTAATAAAAATTATCGTTGAAGTTACATTAAAATATTCTACCAACGAGACGCAAGGATTAATACTGTTTCGGAAAAAATCCTAGATAAACTTACGAACTCTCTCATTTGGTTGTTCAAATAATTTATGACATTTATGTACTACTTATAAATTGCTACTACTTGTATATTCTAATGATGTAACCTAATCCGAAACAGACCCCCCAACATTTAAAACGAATGTCCATTATAATGTATATGTTAAAACATATATGATGTGAAAACACGCATTTATGAACATCCGACAGTAAAATAGGTCAATCTGGAAATAACAGAAATGATAATAGGGTAAAGGAAAATGTAATAACCAGAATATTACCGCCAAGTTTCATACATTATTGTTTGGTTTTACGTGATAGATATTTTTTTTTTACTGTTGATTAATCTTTACTATAGTCTATAGATTTAGGATTGTCATTTACCACAATTTCTATTTTAAGAGTAATTTAAAACAAAAAAATCAAACCCGTTCTGAGATGTCATCTGTCCAGATCTGGGATCTAAGAGTTGGTGAGGGTGATTTCATGCTCTAAATAAGTGATAGCTCTCAGCCAATCGGCTAGGCATAGACACAAGTTGCTTGAGACCAGCTTGAGACCCGTCGATCCCCAGTCTGCACCTGAGTTTCACGAAGTAGCCTAGTTGCTGTCCAGACTTAAAGTAAACAGATTGGCTTCATTCGTGTCATTGGTATCATGTTTTTGACCCCGTAATGCAAATATTTTTAATCTTATGCACTATAGTTAAAAAGGTGTGATGAACATGAAGAGAAACTAAATATAGTTATTTGCTTAAAAGTACTGTAATGTTTTCAGTTTATAATTGTTTGTTTTTTTATCCGGACTTAAAACTCCACATCATACAAATTTGAGGGACTATTGACTATGACTATAGTTGTGTATTACATAGTAACGAAGCGTGATGCGGCTCTCCGGTAAAATACAAATAGGCTACAAGATATAAAAACGAATTATGGTGATCGAAAGAATAAATTGAAGCTTTGTTAATAGTTTAATACACTAATTATTCTATTAATAAAGATTTCATTTAATTTGTTTTTGGTCACAAAATTCATTTGTGCATCTTGTATTTTATATTACGTAATGGCTGAAATAAAACTGTTTTCAATAACTGCTAAAGACTTCCTCCATTTCACTTCTCAATACAGAAGATGGCTTGGGCTTTGATCCCTTTGTAAATGATTATCCTTTAGTGAGAATTTGCCAATTAGGTAAAACATTGACAAAGCTTTCTTTAAATTGTATTTGCCAAAAAATAATAATATTTAAAATTACATATATATCATTAACCGAATTATTATATTAAAAATAGGACTGAGAAAATTAACAATTATTTAATCGATTAATCTTTAGAATTTTAATCGATTAAATTTTAGAAAAAATTTATCATATTAAAAGAATATATTAAAAAGTTTAATTTTTTTTTATAACTTGTAACACTTTCCCTTCGAATTAATATTATTTATTTAGACGTGCTTGCGTAAACAAAAAGGTTTTTCTTCTCAATTTCTTGCATAGCAGAACGAATTTGCTGTGTTACGTCACAAAATGTGGGAGCCATGAAATTACCGTGAACCAACCGATTTCGCGAATAATGATTCGTTACAATCCCTGCCAACATATCCACATATGCTTTATATAAAATATACTTAAACTTAATTTAATCGAGTAATCGATTAATATTTTCAGAAAAATCGAGCAAAATTTTTTTATCTGGACCAGCCCTAATTAAAAATATACTAAATGATTTTCTAAACGTACAATAACCATGCAACAAATATAAACATTAAATTTAATGGTTATTGACTATTAATTGTTTAAGGAAATACGAGCTTATTTGTCCTTGGTTGATTCGGTTTCCAATTCAGTCACCTAAATCCTGGTAAATAACACATTACAATGTGATTTTTAAACACACAATTAATGTCAGTGCATGTAGAAAGAAATTACTCAATACATTATACGTTTTGTATTTAAACCAATTGTTGCTGACTGCAAGTTATATTCCATTACCAAAAATTTAAAAGGGAATCTAAAACTCTGTATCAGATAGTTCGTTTCGAATAAGTTTAAGGATGATAAATATTAGTACAAGTATTGATTTCGGAAGGAAAAAAAATACTTATTTAAATCAAGATCTTTAGACCTATGAACATCTTGAGATAATCAAGTATTTAGAGGTAATTTGAAGCCAATCGGAGTTGTCCTTTAGCGAGTTGTATGAAGTGATGAGTACATTAATAAAATAATAGAATCATACAAGAAGTGGTTTAAAATATGTATCTTTGGTCTTTGTTGCCTTGTCTTTAAATATGTCGACAATTATCTTTCAAAGAAGAGGAATTTAAAAAAAAATTTTTTTTTTCTTTACCAAGAATCACTATACCTATGACCCGCATCTCTATTTCATTGTTCTAAGGGTTAATGTGGTTTTGGGTTGAAGCTTTTTGAGAATCATTTTATTGGAATTTTAAAGCATAGTAATTCAGTCATGTTAACAGGGTTGTACAGATTCTAGATTTCAAATTCTAACAAAATGTTTCGTTAAAAAAGGTAACATTGCTGTATAATGGACGTTCTCTGTGTACTTCCTTCTTGTTACCCAAAAGACATTCCTCAATAAGACATGAACAGTTCAGCATGAAAAAGTTTTAACACATTAAATAAGCTTTTAGTACATCTAATGGAAAGGGTTTGTAACAATGTTCCCTTTAACCTGCGTTAATTGCTGACGGCGCTGTTGTCTGAAAGTAACCGCGCAGCAAGTTTAGAGCTACCATGCAGCGAATTGTGATAATTATAATATATGTATACTTTTTGGATGAAGAATTAAAATGGATGCTATGTAAATTTGCATTCAAGTTAATTTGTTCCCCACATAACTGACGAAACTTATACGTGTAGAACCATTGCTTTTGGCACGTAACTTATAGGTGAGATGTGCTCTTTCAATTAAAAAGGCTAAAGAAGGTGATACACATAATTAACACGCATCTCAGCTGTCTGGCCAGTAGATCAAACGTAAGCGATGACGTAGTTCACTAATCCCTGTAGGAGAGTGGTTGTCTTATCTTATCTTATATGTTACAGACGCTGCTTCTGTACAGAAGATTATTGCGTCCTACGTATTTCTATGGTTTGTGTTTAGTCCTGTATTCTTACTAGAGTTTTAAATGATGATAAAGTGTTGGCTTTCCTGGTTTCTTCAGGCAACCCATTCCACGCCTTAATACCGGACGGAAAGAAAGAAAACTTGTATGTGTTTGTTCTTGCATATGGAATAAGAAAGGTGTTTTTATCTTTATGTCTATTTGAGGGTTGTATTAAGTTATCTTTGTGTTGTATTTCTAAATTAGAATTAATTGCCTTTTTGTAAAATTTTGCTATCTTGTTCTGACTTGATTGTTCTATAGATTATACAATCATCAGCAAATAACCTAACTTTAGTTCCTGTTGAGATATTGTTGGGTAAGTCATTTATATAAATTAAAAATAGTAAGGGACCTAGGACAGTTCCTTGTGGAACTCCTGAGTTAACCTTTATTGGTGTAGATTTAGATCCATTAATTATTACAGTTTGCTCCCTGCCCAATAGGAAATCTTGGATCCAGTGATGTAAGGGACCTGAGATTCCAAAGTATTTAAGTTTTTTAAGTAAACTAAGGTGGTGAACTTTGTCAAATGCTTTTGAGAAGTCTAGTAATATTGTGTCTATTTGATCATTATTATCTACGCCTTTTGATAGATCATCTATTAGACCTATCAGCTGTGTTTTACATGATCTGTTCTTCCTAAAGCCATGTTGGTGTGGGCATAGGGCATTATATTTGTCAAGGTGGTTAACTATTCTGCTATATATTATGTGTTCTAGTAATTTACAGGTGATACTAGTAAGTGATACAGGTCTGTAATTTCCAGGGTCGGACTTATCACCTTTCTTAAAGAGTGGCGTTACATTGGCTAATTTCCAATCCTGGGGTACTTTACCCTGGTTTAGAGAGGCTTGAAAAAGAACTACAAGGATTGGGGACAGTTCATTGCTTAATTCTTTTAATAACCTGGCAGGTAATTCATCTGGGCCAGTAGCTTTGTTTATTTTTAAGTTTTTTAGGAGTGAATGTATACCTATCTCATCTACAGCTATGTTACCTATTTCTTCCATTTTATTTAAATTTATTGAAATTTCCTTGTCGCCTGAGGCAGAAAATGATGATGCAAAATATGTGTTAAGGATATTAGCTTTAGTCTCATTATCATTATAGGTTTTATTATTTGAGCCTTTTAGTGTGGCTATACCTGAAGGCTCCATTTTTTTTGATTTGATAAAGGACCATAAGTTTTTATTGTTATCTTTAGTTATCACATTGTTTATATCATTATTTTGGAGGTTACGGCTAAGTTTTTGTGTCAAGTGTTTAATTTTAAAGTATTTTTTGTGTATCCTTTCGAAATTGGTAGCCTTAAATTTCTTAAATAAATTCTCATTTAGTTTGCAATACTTTTTTAATTTTAAATTGAACCAGCATTTATTAATTCTTTATTTTTTTAATGCAATGACGTGTCGTCATGTGGTTTTTACGCCAGCGGTTAAAGTCTTTACCGATTATTAAAGAGAATAAGAAAAATGACTTACCTTTAAGTAATTCAAAACTTTGTGACAGGGTCAACTTAATTTCATTGATTACGTTAACATAAAACTGTCTTGAATATTTGTTCAACAGCTAAACATAATAGCGTATTTTGCAATGTTGAAGTGATTTTTGTTGAAGTTTATAATAATTTCAAGGTACTGAGTATTTTAAAACACAAATATAATAAAAAGAAATGAAAAGAGAAGAAAAGAAAAGAAATAAATAAGTTATGTAAAATGTATAAAAATGTTAATGCGGATACTTTACTTTAACTTTCGAAGGTGGTAAATTTGCTTCACTGTAACTTCCATCTCCAATGATCTATGACGTACCGATATAAGCAGCCTGGGTCCGGTAGTCATTGATACGACCCTAAGCGCTACAAACTTGCACAAGTTCAAGCGTCTTTTTAAAAAAAATATTGTAACAAGAACAAAACAAACCAGTTTCTAAAAAAAACCCACAAATCTTGAATTCACCATGTTTATTAACTTTAAGTGCTTATAATTAGCTTATGAAACCTGCAGAATCTTCTATAATTTGTTTTAATTTTTAATTTTAACCAAATATTTACAAGACAAAAAACATTTCCTTTTTGTTGTTGAAAAAATATATTTTTTAAAATTAATACAACATAAAATTTTTCAACAAAAGATTTCCCAAATAATGAGCTGATCTAACATTTATATTGCTTGTAAAATTCATGGCCTGCCACATTCTTTAGAGATGATGGTGGTCTCGTTCAACCTCATCATGACGTCATCTTCACAGAGTTGACGCCTGGGAAGTAGACAATGGCGTTGTTATGTTTCTTAAGCCTATAAGCTGACAACTAAATAAGTATGTTGTTTCTTATGAATCAGTTTAAATAGTACGTAAAAAGTCAATAAACCGCTTAAGTTTCGCCTGTTACTAACGCTGAGCTCTTAAGATTTTCATCATGCAATAGATATTTTCAAAATATACATGCAATAATTATCAATGTCATAGGAGTTTAACTAATTTTTTTTTAAAACTTCAAATTTTAAAAAAAGGAATTAAACATACGAAAAAGAAAATTTGGAAAAAAATGCAATGAATATCCACAAAGACTTGATGGAGAGAAACTAGTTTGAGGCAATGATTAAATAAATGTAGAATAATAATTATAACTTACTGAACTTTTTTACAAAAAAAAAAATTTTAAGGGTTACAAATTTCTGTCAAAAATGATTCTAAAGAAATTTGATCTAAACGTATTAAACTCGTCTTGGAAAGAAGTAGATCTATTTATTTACAGTTTCCTTCTCTAAATAATTTATTTTATGAATTGAAACGTCCACCATGAACGATTTAAAGTCATAATGATATACATAGATATGACTATACAGGATACTCAGCCATATAACTAGTGTTTTATTTATTTATTTTTTTAAAAAGGTACAGGAACGCAATCTGAAAAAGCATATGAGGCAGAAATAAAACAAGTAGATCTAATAACAACTCGAATGAGCTTTTAAATTCAATTTCCAAGTAAGAATTTCCGATTCTTATTCATTCAAGTGGCAAACATTCTCGGTTACATTAAAAGTCATTTCAAATCAGTAATTGCGAAAGTAAACAATATGTGACGTCATATCCCCTCACCCTACATCACACCAAGAATGTGTCAATATAATGCGCACCACGCACCAATCTAACATTAGCATTCACAAAGCGGGAGAAGTCCATTAACTATTTTTAAAGATTATATTAAAAGTCATTTCAAATTAATCATTTTGAAATTTAACAAAACAGTTGATATCTACATATTGCTGCTAAAATTACTGTAGTCGAACAATAGGTGACATTTAAAGAATTCCTTCTCCAACATTATTGTAAATATTATTAGCTATCGTTTGGCATTTCTTTCAACCAAATTTCTGTTATGGCTTCCTAGAAATTGAAAAAATAATTATATTTTTCGGGTTTTTCGGATGTTCCTGGAAGTCCAGAAAACCTTTTCGGAATTTTTTTTTGGCTTATGCACATCCTTGGGACCTGCTTAGGCTTTTTCAAAAGACCCAAAACTTGTATGTTTCAGGAGGAGTTGCTGTTCAAAGCTCGAACAGCAGAACAGACATTTCAAATAAATAAACTCAATTTTTTTCCCAAGGGAAACTGCGTCAAAAAAGAACTCTGCATGTAATTAAGAAGTCTAACTCAACATAGTTCCCCCCCCCACCTTTGTGTTATTCCTCTAACCTCCTCTTAGTACCATATCCACGAGACGGAGCTGCTTTGTCTTCTAAACAGAGATGACTTTAAATGTCACAACTGGAAAGCTATAAGCGACAGAACACGAGAGTCTCGATACGACACTAAATTACGCAACAAACAAACCCAATGAATTGCAATATATTGAAAAGAATCTCTATGAAATTTGTCATAATTATCAGGCAGTTGAATAAACAAAGCAAAAGTATTTGAAATGAAGATGTATGACTGACCATACACCAGCAGCTACATGTGGATACATTACTAAAGACTGCTAAGTGTACGAAACATTTTTGACATGAAAATACTCGATTGCATCGTAAATTTGTATTTTAATGCACACAATACTAATATTTAATACTCAGATGGCATATTGTAAAGGGAATTATTTCACAATCTATCTATTATATACCTATATATATATATATTAGCTTGAAAGCAGAGCGAGGAAGAAAGACGCTAGCAAGACACAGCCCATATATATGTAGTAGTATGCACATCCGCACCGCGCCGCACTATGCGCACCGCACTGAGACACTGAGAAGTAATGGTTCAAAACAACTACCATAATTCGCACCGCAGGAAATTTTTGTCCGTTCCCCCCCCCCCTTCTTTTTATTTTTTGCACTATATATGAGCAATTCTGCCGCGGTTCGGATCTAGTTATTACTATTTCGCTGATATTTTATATTTCACGTCTAATGATGAGGTGTAACTTACACATCGCCGAGCCCAAATGGTTCAGTAGATATTTGGATAGAGACAAGGTCAAGCCCCACAGTCTTGTTGGCAGGGGCCGTTTCATCGGAGTAAAGTCTCATCTCAACAGACAAAAACTTGTCCTCGTGGTCTGGAAACTCAGTGGTGAAATTGTAAATGTTGCCGGGTTGGAAGTACAGTGGTCTGATTTTAAAAAATGATATAAGAATAAAATTGTCGAAACTCTTGTAAGCGTAACTTAGTAGACTAATTTATTATTGAAAACTTTGAGGGAGAAAAAAATGAAGAGCAATTTTTTTTTAAAGAAAGCTTTTAGGCCAATATGGCAACAGTTGGGATAATTGAAG
The DNA here is from genome assembly GCA_002072015.1 of Radix auricularia. Taxonomy (NCBI): domain Eukaryota; kingdom Metazoa; phylum Mollusca; class Gastropoda; family Lymnaeidae; genus Radix; species Radix auricularia. The sequence continues at coordinate 213,257 of MUZC01003197.1, forward strand.
TCGTGGAACATGTAACTAATTGGCACATATACAACCAATTGATCAGAGAAATGTATACAGTATGCTTAAGGTAATATTTCTTTTGTTATAGTGATGTGATAATTATTTTAATGATCCTAATACAGAATCATATGTTCAGAACTATAGAGATTTGTGATTATTTTGGGTTTTTTTCCCCCAACAATGTGGATTTAGTCATAATACCATTACTCACTCTTTTGTAAGAGGAACCTCCGTTGTACTTCTATTTTCTCCCTTTATCGAGGCAATGATATTTAATGCCTGTGGATAGGTGTTAGAGTCGCTCTCATTATTTGCCCTGACTTCCAAAAAGAAATCCAAGTGAATCACTGGGAAAAATAGTAACAATGAATGATTTATATCAATTAGTATATTAGATTACTTAGGGCCTGAGTCACCGAAAAGACGTGTCTAAAGATAAAGTAGACAATAATATCGTATACTTAAAGAATTATCACATGACACAAAATCAATGCAGAACCAAAGTATGTTTCAGGTATCATGACTTAATGAAACTTAACATCCATCTATCAAATCTTTTCATCCCTCAATTTTCCATCCATCCACCCATGCAGCCACTAGCAACCGATCCTTCACTCCTTCCATCCATTCACCCACCGATCCATCAATACATCTATCCATCACCCGTCCATCTGCCCATCCGTTTGCCTTTCAGGTCATGTCTATCTATGTATCTCATATCCATCTATCTATTCTATTTATTTTCTCATCTATCCGTTTAAGCATATGTCTGTCGGTCTGTCTTTGTCGAATAGATGTTGATGCTTCAAGGGCACCCCACCCCTAAACTATGGCTACAACACAGAGAACGAAAAGACGTTAAAGTTATTTATAAAGAAAGTGACAAAAAATGTTTCTGTATATTCATACAAACAATGAGTACTGTACTTACGACAGTAAGGCTTGTCATCAGAGGTTCTCAAATAGTATTTGACCAGTTGGTCAGTGTCAGATTTCTTCACAACAGAGTTGTAGCCCATGGGAGAACACCCTTTCTCTCTACATGGGTGGCATTTGCCGGACTGATAATTAGAGAAAAATTTTCATGATCAAAATTTCCCGAATACTTAAAGCAGTGAAAAGAGACTGAATCGCTAAAAGCTTGTCTCTTAAAGAAAGCGGCAAGAAGACTAAGAAACGAATAATCAAAATACAAGGATAATGTGTACATAAACAACAAAAGGGCAAAGATATTGAATAAATTAATTTTTATCACACTGAATACTGTGCTACTTGTCTGATCAGCTTAACGTCCATGGTGGAGTGCCCGATAGAATTGTACCAACCAACATATGTCATAAAAGCTAGGGTGGGAATCAACGGCCTATTGTAACGTGGAAGACTGGAGTCACACGAGCTTTAAGATACAATTTGGATCTACCCATGGAATAACATGTAATTATTAATTAAAAGATTTTCAACATCTAGCAAATTTTGGGAACTCAAATGTACAATTATTGCATAGTAAATGTGATCTTAAGTCATAAGTAAAACAAATTTGTGGATTTTTCTACTTAAATAAAAAAAAAATCATGTTTTAAATGATTTTTTTTTCATGATTATCAAGTTTAACTTTTACACCAACCTCAAAATCCTCGTCACTGTCGCAAGGGAAACTGATGAAGCCGCATTCCGAGTTGATGCTTGCAGTGTATAGCTCATAGGCCCGCCTGTGATCACAGTTGCTGAATTCGAACTCACCTGGATATGTTGAAGGGCATGTTTAGATATGTATAGATCTTTATGGCAAAGGATAAGCGTTCGATAAACACAAAAGTCTATCTCCAACATGTTCAACGCTTTCTTATTTCCTAAATATGGGATTATTGCAACTGTTCTGAGCTGGAGGATCTTAATGGTCTCTCCGGGGAACTCTCATAGCTTCTCACCTCTTCCAGTGATAGTTTTAAGGACATTTCTTGGCAGTCATCACCAAGACGACCTCTGGGCATCCGAGGACACGGTTGATAGTGCCTTCCAATAAATGTTTTAGAAGCGGTTTGAATTTCCTACTTTGATTAGCTACCACCTCGGTGCCACTCCTGTTTGTCTTATGTAAGATTTCCCCATGTATAGTTTCTTTATGCAAATATAACTTTTATATAATATACCATTATGTGTACTAACCGCTTGTCTCATTGTCACACCCCGGTTGTCTGTATCCCAGGTTGGGGTAAAAGTCCATATGACCTGCTGGTCCCTTGATGCCAATTCCTACAAATAAACATAGACATTTATTGGGTAGCCGGAAATTGTTTTATACTTAGCTTATCCCTGGATATCACTGTCACTCTACCAATAATACATCCCATGCCTCGCTCACACTATTCTTTTTGTTTTCTAGAACACAAACTCATACAAATATATAGTTTTCAATGTTTCATAAATGATAACAAATCGTATATCCCAATACGAAAATGGCGACTTTTAGTCATTTTCCGATTCGATTATTACTATTGCATTTCGCTTTATTTAGCAGGAAAAATACAATTTTACTCACTTCTTTCATTACACAAATGTCTCGAGAAGGATCTTTGGTATTCTTAGAATGTGATTTTTGTTGAACAAGAATTTTGCAAATGATTGCTATTAATGGCAAATAGTAGAATGTAATTGTACATACCGCCAGAACTTGTGTAGTTCTGGATGTCTGTGTGTATGACGTCAACAAATATGGCGTCACTGGGATCAAGCCTTACTTCAGCGGGAGTGTCCTCAAACAGTTGGCCACTGGGATCCAGACCTTTATGTAATTAACGAGAACAAGTGCTTTTATAAATTAATACCTGATGGCATACTAAATTTGTATATTAATTTACAAATGCATTGTGCAAACTTTTGGGAATATAACAAAGAAAAAAACTGTATTTTTTTATAACTTTTTAAATGGCATCCTGGAAAAAATTAAAATGGCATTTAGCTTGAGTAGCTTACCAGAAATCCTGGAAATACCAGGTATGCGCTGACCAACATAACCAGCCACGTGAGCACCAAGGCCATGGCCTATAATGTGAATGTTGCTTTCTTGCACCCCTACGACTTGCTAAAATGAATTAATTTTTTAAAGTACGTAAAAACAACGGTTTTTTTTTTACTATAAATCATTTAAATATATGAGATATAACTTAAAGTAATGATTATGTTCAATATAATATGCACTACGGGACACACTACCATAGACTTTTAAATGCTACATAGAGGTACATAGAGATAATGAAAAAAATCAATTAATTAAGCTACATTACATTCGATCGATGTGAAATTTCGATAGATTATTTTTATCGTTGCCATGAGTCTGTCAGAAAAAAATGTCAGCTCGATAGGATACCGGGAAGGGAGTTATAATCGATCCAATGTTTTTGCGACAGACAGACACTACGATCCAAAAATAGTTACTTTTACTTCGCCATCTCTGCAGGAGCCAATTATATAATAATATATGAGTGTTACTTCCTAAATTTTCAATTGCTTTGTGTGTGCATATATATTGTGCATATTTGTGTGTTTGTGTGTGTGCTTATATATTTGTGTTTTTTTGGATATGCGTGTGTGTATGTGTGTGTGTTTGTGTGTGTGTGTGTGCCTATATACTGCGTCGTTCTGGATATGGGTGTGTGCTTGTGTGTATTTTTTATGTGTGTGTGCACATATATTGTGTTGTTATGGATATGCGTGTGTGTATATGTATGTGTTTGTGTGTGTGCCTATTTATTGTGTTGTTCTGGATATGTGTGTGTAAGTGTGTGTATATATATATATATATATATAT
>MUZC01003197.1:220800-232647 GCA_002072015.1 Radix auricularia
TTTTTTTGCTTATTAAAATTCAAGAGTTTGTAAATAATTAATATAGGAAACTGAACTCTTTATGTTCATTCCTTCAAGTAGGCGGCCTTAAATTTTTTTGTAATGCACGTTAATAATTTAATTCCCCAAGAAATTTTACACTATATTGAGAAACATAGCTTGAGTACAAATTATCACTTATTTTAGAGCCTAGCCCTTTAATGTCGCTTTTTTCTTTTTTTTTAAAGCTTTTAAATTATAATTTTGTTTATCTATTTGCTATGAAACTTGGACTTTTATTTTCAAACTTCCGTGTAGGTTTCCGGCATAATTATTTTTAAAACATATCACTCATTGGATTCTTAAATTGTCATTTTTACTGAGATCGTTGCAACGCACGACCGGGTCTGCTAGTTATTAAATAAATACTTTGCGTACATTTCATAAAGTTTAATAATTCGTATTTATCAAAAATGGACAAGTTAGTTGGTCTCTTGAAAAAGGTTGGCGCCGTAGGCGCCCAAAAAAAGGGGGCGCCAATGAAAATTACAATGTGTATGTAAATTTGTAGGTGAGGCTTAATCGTGACCTTAACAATTTTAGCATTTAAACAAGAAGATTGAATAAAATTTAAAAATTTAAAAAAAATAATTTTTCAAATAAATTTTAAAAAAGTTTTAATACGCGAGAAAGTTAAAGACGGGGGCGGCTTGCCGCTCGGGAACCACCTAGTATATATATATATATGTGTGTGTGTGTGTGTGTGCGTGTGTGTATATGTGTGTCTGTGCGCATTTTTAGACACACAAAACATAATTAGAAATTTGGCTTCATACACTCCCTAATGCGGGAATGATGATAAATAAGCCAAACTCTGAGAAATCAAAAAGCACTAAGCCTTCCACTGACTTTCATAGTTCTGATGAGCTGGGCGACCAGTGCTCCCATGACCCTTGCGTTGGACACGGCCTGTGGATACGGTGCTGTGCTGCTGTTGGACCAGTCCACTATGATAACGTTAGACTCGTCACGGATGAGAAGTTGCTCGGCCATTTCCTGGAAGTTTTCAAGGAAGAAGTTGTTATTTGAAATGGGTTTTATTTTAATGAAAGAAGCTAAAGATTACATCATAATTTAGCCTGCAAGACCTCTTGTGTTCTTCGAAAGATTTTCTTCTTTAATCATTTTTTTTCCACAGACCTATAAGAAACCATCCTTTTCCGCGTGCCTTAATGTCTTAATCATTTTAAAATAATACTTCGCTAGAATGATAACTTTCGATATTATTTCTGCATTGGAAACTTTTTATTGAGAACTTTATATCCGAGGCGCTTTTCTGCCTAATGATAATAATAATGAAACGCAATACATTGTACTAATATTCAGTGATATGATAGTTATCATATCAAACTCACATTGGCCCACATGGTCTGGTTTGGATTAGACGAGTTCTCAGCATCTATCATTCCGTGAATGATGATTGTAGTTAACCTGTTCCTGATGTTGGTCCAGGAGCCCGTCATGTTACTCAGCTCCCTGGCATCTAAGGTTTGAATGTCTTCGTCTTTGGTCAACAGATAGTAAAATACTCTGAAATTTTTAACGTGGCCATAAAAGAATATTTTTCAGGACATTATGGTTATATATTTTATGTTTAGATTTATAGATATCTAAAAGTAATATAAGCGGTGTACTTTCATAAAAACCAAATATTGTCACATTTGCTTGAAATTAAAGAGAAAAAACTCTTCTGATAAATTATAATGAATATTTGTCTTATATATAAAAAAATCTTTTCAAATACTGATAGCAATCATTTCTGTTCACAAATGGATCAGTAAGGAGCGGCGTAGGAGGGGTCCAAGGGAGGTTAATAACCTGTGAGTCCCTTTGTTAAGGTCGGCAATTCGGCACCTACCTTGGACGGTAAAAAGCCATTGACTCCTCTGGTGATGGACAATATTTTAGTTATGTTATGTTACTTGTTGACACCGGTAATTACATCGTGTTATATATCTGTATTTCATGCGTACTGCAAAGACGCAATTCTGTTTCAATCAACGGATATTAATGCACTCAAGACTTACCCATCCTTACGGGGGTCATCAGGTAATGGAACTCTCCGCTGCGAAGTCACGAATGGCGCCTCGTTGGAAAAGCAAGTGTCGGCCGATGAGTCGTCGATGTTACTGTAACAGGCAGCGTCCCCTGGTGGATTAAACCAGAACCAAACATTTCTAGTGGTTGTCAATCTAGTGCTAATATCCCCATGCCTCTCTCTCTCTCTCTCTCTCTCTCTCTCTCTCACACACACACACACACACACACACACACAAACAGCAACAACCCACACAAGCAAGTTTTAAAATGTGAAATCCCAGAGAATGGGATTACTAAGGTGTCCTATAGTCACGGATACAACAATGTTTAATGCGTATTAAATTGTTTCATTGAGAATACGTTTTCCTTGCAACAATAAAATCCGATAAGGGAAATAGTTCACGATCCCACAATATTAAGTTTACAGATTTTCAGCTGACGTGGCAGTATTAGCTCGCTCCTATCGTGTATTCATAATTTTGGTCATTGTGCCATCGTTTAATTTGACGTAGAATCTTTGCGACCACGGACTAGTGACAATGGGGTTATATTATGGAATCACATAGAATCTAATAGTATAACCATATAAAAGAAATTAATAGCGAAATCATTCTTTTTCCGTCAATTAGGCTCAATTATTTGTGTTCTTTACACGAATGTAGAAATTTTTATAGCCAGTCACAGCCAATCAAATAAGCCAATAATATTAAACTTTTAAACTTTACTAAATATAAATTAAGCTACGTAGTTTTAAATAATTCCAATTATGGGTACCTTAACCTGAAAAGTGTAAGTTTAAGCAATTTCTTGGACAAATTCTTTTCGGAGCTGAATGAAGGCTTTCGCGTCGTGGATTGCGAACCCCTGAATTATGAAATTAGTTAAAAATTTCGAATATTCATACAAAGTTTCTAAAACATTAATTTGCCTTTACAATTATACTTACTTTTGTGCCTACTAAGTCCAGCGGATATCAGCGCGCTACCAGCAAGCAGTAAAGCAATACACAAGGACGTCATCATTTTATGACGTTTGTATCCTTGCCTTCTTCCTCCTGAAAGGCTTTGCCGAGTCTAGTTTGTTCAGAGACAAGACACTCGCTGTTATTGTTATATATAGTGTTGCGAGGACCCAAGAGATAATTGTTTTAATGATTTCAAGAAAGATGGTGGTGGGATGCATTCACGAACACATGGCGTCTTAATGAATGGCGTGCTTTGGAAGACAAGAGTTCAAAAATCGAAACGGCTTTGTTTTTCATTAGGTCAAACGTTATGTAGGACAATGAGGAAAATCAACTCTAGCTGGCCTAGGGTTTAACTTTTGTCTGACTTACTTATCGTCTTTTTGTTAAGGAATAATCTTGTTTTCAGAAGTTTTTTAAGGCGATGAATCTTTTTCTTTGTTATGTTTAATGGTTTAGACAAAAAAACATAATGTGTTGCGACAACATGTACTGTAGTTACAATGAGCATTTAGCTTAAAATAAAAATAAAATTATTATAAATGCCAACCGCTTTTTAATCTCTGGTCTGGGATTTTTACAAAGGCAGGTTAAGCGGTCTATTGAAAAGTCAGTGATAAGCGCAAAGTCAAAGTCCAGCCATTGAACGTAAACATGTTTTCTACATCCTAACTGCCCTAATTTCACGCGGCGCTCCTACCGTAAAAATCATCATCATCATCATAATTATCATCATAATCAGTCCTATCACCGTTTGAGGTCTTTTGAGTGAGTGCATGTAAGCAACAATAGACATCGATCTTCACATTCGCGTATCTTGAGCGGCGGTCAATAATCCATTCAACCTTATCCCTGTCCATTCCTTTATATTGTAACGCCAATTTTTCCGCTGTCTTCCTCTTTGCCGGCCCCCTTCTATAGTGCCTTGGAGGATGAGGTTTTTTTTTAGTGTTACATCGCATCAAATTTTGATTATTATAATATATGTATGCTTGTTGGATGAAAAATTAAAATAGATAAATTTATGTGCATACGAGTTATTTTTTGTCCCACATGAACTGACGAAAATTATACTTGTATAACCATTGGTTTTGACACGTAACTTATATCTGATATGAACTCTTTCAATTAAAAAGGCTGAAGTAGGTACATTCGTACACATAAGTAACACATATCTCAGCTGTCTGGCCAGTAGGTCAAACGTCAGCCGTGACGTAGTTCACTAATCCCTGGAAGCGAGTGGTTGTTCTTACCTTTTGGCTTTCTCCACTTACTAAATTAGCATTGATTCGTTTATATAACGTACTATAGAATAAAAAGATAATTGTTTTACAAACAGAGATAACCTTTTTTAATGGAATGACGTCGTCAAGTGGTTATCATGCAAGCGGTTTAAGTCTTAAACGATTAACAAAGAGAATAAGAAAAATGACTTACCTTCGTGTAATTCAAAACTTTGTTACAGGGTCAACTTTAATTTCATTGATTACATTGACATAAAACTGTCTCAAATATATGTTTAACAGCTAAAAAATCGTATGAATTGTTGTAGTGATTTTCGTTGCAGATAATAATAATTTCAAGGTACGGTGAATTTATGGCAAAACAATTGTTTTTAGAGAAAGAAAGAAAGAAAGAAAGAAAGAAAGAAAGAAAAAAAGAAAGAAAGAAAGAAAAAAAAAATTCATGTTTTATCCCCACAGAAATAAGTTATATAAAATGTTTAAACATGTTGATGTAAGGCCTAAATATTTTTTGTTATTATTGAAAGGTGGTAATTCTCCTTCACGGTAACTTCCACACCCAAAATTTCAAGGAAGTAGCGATAATTGCACAAGCAATTTCCCTTGAGAAAAATTCCGTTTATTGATTCTAAATATCTGTGCGGTCTGTTCGAGCTTGATCCTCCAACTCTTCTTGAACCATACCAGATAGAGGGTTCGGGTCTAATGAAAATAAGTTAAGGAGGTCCCAGGGATGTCCATGGGCCAAAAAAAAATACTGAAAAGTTTTCCTGGAATTCCTGTAAAAAAATATATTTAAAAAAAACAACACGAACAATATCAGTATTCGGTCAATTTTTTCGCCAACCATAACAGCTATCGGGTTAAAACAAAGGCCAAACGATAGCTAATAATATTTAGAAGAATGTTGGATAACAATTTTTTAAAAAATATCTCTTTTTGTTCGACCCCCGTAATTTCAGCAGCAATTGGTACAGAGCATTTTTTAAAAAAATTTCTTAATTATTAGAAAATTGGAAATTTCCTTTAATTTAATCTAAAATGATAATGGGGTTTTCTGGCTTTGTGAATGCTAATGTTAAATTAGTGCGCTGTGCGCATTATATTGACACATTTTTGGTGTGTTGCAGCGTGAGGAGATACGATATCATTTTTGTTTACTATCAGAATTACTGATAAATGTAATCTAGACTGATTTACCTTGAGTAAAAAAAATCAGAAATTCTCTGTTGGAAATTGCGTTTAAATAGTCATTCGAGCTTTTATTACTTGTTTGGTTATAATAGCAATGAAACACAAACGAACAAACTAGTTTATTAAAAAAGTATAAAAAATTTGAATACAAAATGTTTAGTTGTTTCTAAATTCGTAGCATTAGCTTATAAAAGCTGAAAATTCTTCGATTTTTAGAATATTTTAATTTCAGAAAATATATTTTGCAATGAAAAAAACACATTTCCCTACTGTTGAACAATATGTTTATTGACTACAATTTGCAATTTTTCAACGAAAGTTGTCACAAATATAGTGTGGATCTAGCACTTGTATTGCATATAAATTTAAGGACTGCCACATTCTTTAGATATGATGGTGGTCTCATTCAGCCTCATCATGACGTCAGCTGCACAGAGTTGACGCCTGGAAAACAAACAATGGCGGTGTCATGTTTCTTGAGCCTTCTAAACGACGAGTAAATAAGTATGTTGTTTCTTATGAATGACTCAAAATAGTACGTAAATATATGGCATAACTTAGTGAGTTTTTCTGTAATTAGCGCAAACATTTTACTGAGCCCTTTAGATTTTCAACACGCGATATAATTTTTTCTAAATATACGTGCAATAGTTATCCGTGTCATAGGAGTTTTAAAAATACTTTTTGCTGAAATTTTGAAACACAAAAACTTCAATCTTTTAAAAAGAAATTAAACATACGAAAAAGTAAAACTTGAAGGAAAAAAATGCCTTGAATATCCACAAAGAAAGTATGAACAGAAGCTATTATGGTGGGATTACTAAATAGAATTAGAATACTAATTGTCTTAATTTCTTCTTGGCATTTTTTGTTTGTTTTGAAGAAATGGTTACAAATTTCTTCCCATAATGAGTACAAAGAAAATTAATCTAAACTGATTACATGATATGAATGTTTCTTTAAATAATATATGTATTGTTATCTCCATGTAAAGCACTGTGAGCCCGGCTCCTTGCTGGGATACAGCACTATATAAATTATCATTTTATTATTATTATTATTATTATTAAACTCGTCTTGGAATGAAATATTTGTTTACAGTTTCTTTAGTGAAATAATTAATTTTATGACATGAAAAGTCTATCCGTAACGATTTAAAGAGTTAATGTTAATTTACAAATGACTATGAAGGATAGCTTGCCTTATAACCAGTGATTTTCTAATATTAAAAATAAATACCGGAACGCATGAAAAGGTACCGGACAGCAACCTGAAAGAGCATTCCAGGCAAAAAATTTTTTTTTTAAAGTATGTGGGAAAACAGGTGTCGGAACGCCGTTCCGGAGCAATACATGATTTCAAAAAGTCACTGCATATAGCTAAGAAGTCTAACTGAACATAGTTTACTGTCCCCACACCCTTTAAAGCCAAAGCATAAGTTTTTTTTTTTTTTTAAATCTCCCTTTTTTGTTATTGCCCCACCTCCCATAACCACCATTTCACCCTGATCCACCACATGGAAGATCGACACTGTGTATTCTATACAGATGTGACTTTATAGGTCACTACTGAAATCCACAGAAAACCTTAATCTCGTTACAAAACAAAATTACGCTACAAACAAACCAAGTACATTTGCCCGTAAAATTTTAAAAAGCCCGTAAAAACAAAAGTTTTTTTTTAAAAACTATAAATCGTTTATATTTGAGCCATAACAAAAAGTATTCATTATGTTCAATATAATACCCATCACGCGACAGACTAGCATGAACATTTACAGATCAGGAATATATTATAAAAACGTTTTTCAATTAATACGCATCGCGGGACAGTCTAGCTTTAAAATTTACATGCTACTAAGATATATAAAGAGATAATCTAAAAATTATCTAATTAATTACAGCACATTCGATCGATGTGAAATTTTTATAGGTTATATTTATCGACGTCTGGCTGCAAAATTTCAGTTGGATTGGATACGGGGAAGTGAGTTAAAAATCGATCCAAAGTTTTTTGCGTCAATCATGCAGACATCACGAGCTAATATAAAGGATTTTTAGAAATGTATTAGAAATTCGTCTTAATTATAAGTTAGCTGAATTAACCCCAAAACAAACAAATAAATCTGTTACATAAAGACGTTTGACTGACTTTACACCATCGGCTTCATGAGCATAGGTTACTTAAGACTGCCAAGTATACCAGTCATTTAAAACAGGAAAACTTTGTTTATAATTCCCAATAGGCTCTTCAAATAATTTGTACATGCATAAACGAATACCAATAGTTAATAATTAGACGGAATTTGGTAAAAAAAAAAATCGTTTCACTATTGTTACTATTCCGTTAGTATATTACATCTCACACGGCTAGTGAGGCGGTGGTACTCACCCATCGTTGAACCCAAAGGGTAGATAAGCTATTTGGATAGAGACATAAGCAAGCTCCACAGCCATGTTGTTGTTAGCAAGAGCTGTTTCATTGGAGTAAGGGTAGACAAGTCTCATCTCAACGGACGCAACATTATCACCTTGGTCGGGTACCTCAATGGTGAATCGGTACATATTGCCAGGTTCAAAGCGCTGAGGTCTAAGTAAACAAAGAAAATTATAATAATAATATAGTAGAAAATCTTGTAATGGCAGCTCAATAGTTTATTATTTTTTAAATTAATTTAAGGGGGGGGGGGGAATTGAAAAATACATTTTTTAAAAAATAATAAAGTTTCTAGGCATAGCTGGAATAATTTAAGTTTAAAGAGCAATGGCTTGAAATACTTACGTCAATCAAAAAGCATAGACACATGTCTACAGACAGGGACGCTAGAGGATAAGCAAGCCGCTTAGCTTGTTACCCTTTATGTTCGTTTATACCGTTTTTTTTATAGTTCCATAACCTCTTTTTTTCGAGGTCGTGGGGTATTTTGATATTTCGATTAGATCATTCTCGGTCTTAATAGACACTGGCGACGCCCATCCCTCTCCAGGTCATCGGAGGGCTTTCTTTGCGTATGTCATTTCTCAACATTGTTATAGTGGCTCTTCGTTGGCTCGATCCCACGCACCTCAGCTTGTGAGGCGACCGCACCATTGACTTCGCTACCCAGCAGCTATACCGATGTGCTAATTATTTAAACGATCTTAGAGAGGGATCGTATGTTTTAATAATTAAGTTTTATGGTACATTTTTCTTAACCAAGTGCGCTTAGTCATGAAGCCATTACTCTTAGTCATGATACCATTACTCTTAGTCATGATACCATTACTCTTAGTCATGATACCATTACTCTTAGTCATGATGCCATTACTTTTAGTCATGATGCCATTACTCTTAGTCATGATACCATTACTCTTAGTCGTGATACCATTACTGTTAGTCATGATACCATTACTCTTAGTCATGATACCATTACTCTTAGTCATGATGCCATTACTCTTAGTCATGATGCCATTACTCTTGGTCATGATGCTGTTATTCTTAGTCATGATGCCATTACTCTTAGTCATGATGCCATTTCTCTTAGTCATGATGCCATTACTCTTAGTCATTATGCCATTACTCTTAGTAATGATACCATTACTCTTAGTCATGATACCATTACTCTTAGTCATGATGCCATTACTTACTGTTTTGTCAGTTGAAGCTCCGTTGCATTTCTAATTGTCCTCTTTATTGAGGCAATGATATTTAATGCCTCGGAATACGTGTTAGAATCGTTGTCAATATCTTCCTTGACTACCAAATAGAAATCCAAGTGATTCGCTGCAACAACAGAAAAAAATGTGAGCAGTAAATGATGTGCATTTTAAAAATACAATTACTCAGGATTTGGAATCACCGACAAGGCCTGTCTAAAGATAAACAATAATATTATCTATTAAAAATAAAAATTACTTGATACGCCCCCCCCCCCGGTGTGGAACACGCCGCAGACTTGCTAATGGCTAGTGCAAAGAAGGGCGGGGAGAGGAAAGAACGGACACAAACTACACCACAAAGAAATCAAAACAACGTTGAGTAGCGTCAGTGGGGGACCACCGACGCATTGTTGTTCTCGATACAGTCGCACACTGGTTATTAATACCTGCCCACAACACATCAACACCCTAGCTTGCCAACCATAAACTGTGATTGGCCAACACAAGCTAGGTTAACCATGCTCGCAGAAAAAAAAAGGGGGGGGGGGAGAAAGAACGGGCAGAAAAACATGTTATTGGAAATTCAAAAATAATATTTTCGTTGGGGCTCGAGACCAGGACCTTCCGCGTGTAAGACGGACATTATAACCACTACACTGCGAATCACACGTTATTCTATGAAGGAACAATGCCAGTGAACGAAGGAACCTTTGTTGGTGGCGAAAACCTTCTCTACCAGGCAACTTAAATTGATTGGTCGCCCCAACCCCAAGCGAGGGCCAAACGTTATGATCGTTTGCACATACTCGATTTGGTTACTATATGTAAAGATATTTCTTAACATCCATGCTGAACAACAGTATTACTCCAGTTTCATGACTTGATAAAACTTAAATACATTGAGAGGTTAACAATTTATAGCGCGGCTAAAATCCTGGTGGGTTCTCATCTGATCCAAATGTAGTTTTAAAATAAAGTACACATTCATCAATCCATAAATTCTATCACCCATCCATCCATCCATCCATCCATCCATCCATCCATCCACCCATCCATCCATCCATCTAACCATCCATCCATCCATTCATTCAACTAACCATCCATCCATCCATCCATCCATTCATCCATTGATCCATCCATCAATCCACCTTACCACCCATCCATCCATATATTCATCTATCCATTTGTCCATCTATCCACGCATCCATCAATCCAGCCACCCAACCACCCATCCATCTATTCATAAATCCATTCGTCCATCAATCCACCTCTCCATCATCCGTCCACCTCTCCATGCATCCGTCTTTCAAGTCACGCCAGTCATTTCGTCTGTTTATCTATATATCCGTCTACCCATTATCCATCTATCTCATTTGCCTGTTTGTTCATCTATCCGTTTATTAATAGCCTGTCTGCTTGTCTTTGTCGGATAGATGTTGGTGCGTCAAGGCGAGTAGCTCAGAGCACTGCCTCACAATCACGTAAGCAACAACACACAAAAGGTAAAGACTTTAAAGTTATATATAAACAAAGTGATGAAAATGTTTCTGTATATTCATACATACTAAAAGCACATACTTACAACAATAAAATGTTTCATCAGAGGTTGTCAAGTAGTATTTGACCAATTGGTCAGTATCAGATTCCTTCATAACAGAGTTGTAGCCCATGGAAGGGCACCCTTTCTCTCTACATGGGTGGCATTTTCCGGACTGATAACAGAGAGGAAATTATTCATGATCAAATTTTAACGGAGTATTAAGCCCTGAAAAGAGACTGAGTTTATATATCGAATAAATCGATGGTAAGTTGTCTGTTAAACAAAGAGTCTGTGACTAGGGCTGTCAATTTTTTGAAAAATGCTGCCCGGGTACCCGTCCAAATTTCGAACGGGTACCCGGGTTACCCGTTCAAAACATGGCATAATTTTCACCGTCATACAGCTATACTATGCAACCTAGCCACCTTCCATGCCCCTTATTTCTCAGTAACCACACGGCTAACGTCTAAAAGTGACGTCACGTGATTTTGGCTGATTTATACCCCCCTCCCCGCCATTGTCACAAAAACTTAGAACCCCCTTAGAACAAAGATTTGCAGCCGCGCCCCCCTCCCCCATAATAGATGTACCTCCTTTTTGAAAATGAGCATTTGTGAAATAACTTTATTGTCACTTAAGTTTGTATTTAATGTGAAGTTGAACTCTATTAAATCGATACACGTGTAAATTCGTGTAAATCGTCAATAAATAAATTGTAAGCATTCAAGACTTTAAGTGGAACTTTCATTTTAAGTTGCACGTTTTGATGTGATGTCACATTTCTAAAACACACACCCCCTGTGTCACAAATGTATGATCGCCTTCTCCGTAGGTGCTAAACGTCATTTTATTTTATTAGACTGTTAAAAACTAATTTATTGACTTTTAAAAAGTTACAAATTTTGGTGTATTATTATTATTTTTATTTTTTAAAATGAGGCATTCGTGGGAACGAACACGCAAAACACAATCGAATGGGAGGTGGAGGGGGGAGATAAACAACGTCTACAATCGGAAATCCTATGTCGGCGTATTTCAAAGTAACTTTAATGTTTAAAGCAGGGATGTTTTTTATTAACAATACCAAACACGGCCTCATTCATCTCTATGCAGTCCCGCCCCACGGCCGACGACTTACCCATTTGAAATTGTTAGTAACTGATTAATTTATTAACTTTAAATACTGAC
>MUZC01003197.1:241985-268361 GCA_002072015.1 Radix auricularia
TTTTTTTTTTTTTTTTTTTTTTTTTTTTTTTAAATAAAAGAACTTTTAAAAAAATAATTTCTGTAAAAAAATATTACTCTAATTGAAATTGAAACTACAACATAAAAATATGTTGCATAAATGAAGATGACCGGTCTATAAAGTTAAAAGATTAAAATTCAACCAGAAAAAACGGCAAAGTGTTTTTAACTTTATTTTAAAGATTATTTTGTCCCCACACATCCTTTATTGGCCCCAACGCTTTTTTTCCGAAATAAATTAAAAAAAGTATTACTTTGTTTTTGAAATATGCATTCAAAAACCTACATCCTTCAATTAATCGCTTCTTCCCACCCTAAGCAAAACGAAGCAAATACTGTGCTGAGCCAAGTAAGACACTGTGAGACAATAAACGACTTTTTGTACCCACCTCACGAGACAAACAATGCAATAAGAAAAAACAGTCACATGTGTAAACAGACATTACGCTACACATTTTTCTGTAAAACCCATCGATTTCCTTGTACAAAAGAACGTCTTTGAATGGGACAAACTCTCCATTTTTGTTATATCCCCATAATATGGACACAATGCACACACAAAAAACAACGTAATAATTCCTTTCACTTTCTCATTTCTGCTACATCGACATTCAATATCCCAAAATAGATATGGGAGCATAAGTTCCTAAATTTCGAATTGTTTTGTGCTTATATTGTAGAGATCCTTTTTTTTTTGTTGGGTTTAATATCTCTAACTACTCTCACTCTCTTACTGCATTCTTCACACACTTAATGCAATTATTATTCAAACAATAAAGCTCCAAGACGGAATGCACAATTCAATTATGTTTAATTCCTTCACTTTTTCAATTATCCTATTCTAACTAACATTCATCTCTAACTCAGTGTGTTCCTAACTCAGTCCCTAATCCTATCTCCGTCCGTCTGTCCGTGTCCTGTGTCTGAGTCCGTGCGTCCCTCTAATACCTGTCAGACGCCACCCCAAGCTTCAACCGTCCGAAAGTCAAAATGTCAATCAATTTGTACCTCCCCTAGATAAGTCGGGGTGGGGTGGTTTGACGTAACCTGCCATGTCACGTGCTGTGATCGCCATTTCCTCGTCGGCTCCTTTCATCTAACTTTACGGCCGAGTCCCTCGGTCTGCCTGTCCAGTCCAAACGAGATAACACCCGAACGTCACATTTGCACCTCTGGCCCCTTGGACTCACTCGCTAGACCACGTGGCACCTAAAAGTCACCTGCCAGACCTGCCTATAAGGTCACCCGCCCTAAATTCCCGATAATATATACATGCCCACACAAAAAGTGCCAATTTAACATTTTGGTTATATGCTCTCAATAGCGTGAATGTCGGTAACCATCAACTCTTACAAAAATTGAAAATAATTAAATTTGCAACTTACTTTAAAAGTTCTGATGAGCTGGGCGATCAGTGCTCCCATGACCCTAGCGTTGGACACGGCTTGTGGATACGGTGCTGTGCTGCTGTTGGACCAGTTTACTACGATAACGTTAGACTCGTCACGGATGAGAAGTTGCTTGGCCATTTCCTGGAAGTTTTCAAGGAAGAATATTTTTAAAATTTTGAAATTAGATTTTATTATTGAAGATACTCCTAACATTTAAGCTAAGGTTCCTCGAAGTTATTGTTTCCTTAACCACTTTCTGGACTGTCCTAAAATAAAGGGAAAAAATAAGAAAAAAGATAAACGTTCTTCTTGTGCCTTAAAAAAAGAATGAAAATAATAAAAATTACTTTTCAGTCGAAGAGAAGTTTGGTAACGATTTCTACATTGGAACAAGTTTATTGAAAACTTTGCTTCTAAAGCCCCATTTTGCACAAGGGTAATCGAAACGCAACAAGGATATTCAGGAGACATGATATTGATCAAGCTGAACTCACATTGGCCCATATGGTTTGGTTTTGATTAGACGAGTTCTCAGCATCTATCATTCCGTGAATGATGATTGTAGTTAACCTGTTCCTGATGTTGGTCCAGAAGCCCGTCATTTTACTCAGCTCCCTGGCATCTAAGGTTTGAATATCTTCGTCTTTGGTCAACAAATAGTAAAATACTCTGAAATTTTCAACGTGACCATAAAACAATATTTCTTTCAAGAAATTAATTTTATACAATTTATTAATAATATAGCTATTTTAAGATAAGATAAGAGCCCTATTTTAATTAAAACTAAAGAAATTCAAAGCTGCATTACATTAAAGGGGGAAATATCTTTTTTTTTAAATTAAATGATAAGCTATAGAAATACTGGTAAATCATCGTTTTAGTTTAAGTGTATATAAACTGAGTAATAGAGAATAGTGTAGCTAAAGAACAATAAAAGCAAATTTGGCATCTGCTCCGGGTATCACAAAGCCATTCCACGACGCAGGTGATAGACCGTATTTTAGTTATATTTATGTTTGGTATACTAACTGTAGTAGCTTATTAGTGCTTCAAAGGGACGCAGTTCTGATTCACTCATTAGATCTTAATGAATTCAAGACTTACCCATCTTTTCGGGGGTCAACAGGTAATGGAACTCTCCGCTGTGAAGTAACGAATGGCGCCTCGTTGGAAAAGCAAGTGTCGGCCGATGAGTCGTCTATGTTACTGAAACAGGCAGCGTCTCCTGGCGGATTAAATATTACCAGTGGTTTTCACTCTCCAACCAAAAATGCCTTCCATTTCACAAACAAGGTGGCCAATAGCAATGAATGCAATAATATTTGATTAGTGTAATTGTTAGCCCCACCCCGGTTCATGTCAAATTTACGGTTTTCAATAAACGTGGGAGCAAGAATTAGCTCATTCCTACGGTTTATTCATATTTAATGGTACCTTAAAAGTGAAAAATTCCAAGTTGCAGTAATTTCTTGGGTTTTTTTTTTTATTTAAAAAGCGTTTTTGTCGTGGGTTGTCCGCCTTTAATTTGAAGATGTGTTTTATCACTTAAAATATTGAAATACTTTTCTTTTTTAAAGATTCATTGTGAGATATACTTACTTTTGTGTCTACTAAGTCCAGCGGATATCAGCGCGCTACCAGCAAGCAGTAAAGCAATACACAATGACGTCGTCATTTTATGACGTTTGTTCCCTTGCCTTCTTGCCTTCTTCCACCTCAGAGGATTTGCCGAGTCTAGTTTATTCAGAGACAAGACACTCGCTGTTATTGTTATATATAGTGTTGCGATTACGTTGTTCAACAACTCAAGAGATAATTGCTTTAATGATTTCATGAAAGATGTTGGTGGGTTGCATTCACGAACACATGGCGTCTTAATGGATTGCGTGTTTTGGAAGACAGAGTTCAAAAATCGAAATGGCTTCGTTATTCATTAGGTCAAAATTTATGTAGAACAATGAGGGCAACTCAACCCTGGCTTTACCTCAGATTTTACCCTTGTCTGATTTATTTACGTCTACCAGATGCGGCCCGCGGCGTAGCACACGCCGCTGATTTGCTCATAAATGTTGAGGACTGGGACTATAAGGATATAGACACCAGCACCTAGTTGTCTAGGGTTAGCTTGTACTTATACAGTTAGCAACTCTTTATTTGTTAAATACTTGTCTCTGCTGAGTAGGAGTAATAGTAACGTTAAGTATTTCTCTATCATAGTCTATAATTTCCACTAGCTACTATTAACTATGTTCTACATACAAATAATAACCCCAACGCCTCTGTGTATACAACAGAGAATAATGACATTTAATAACTTAATAACATAAAGAATGACAACAAATAAAATGGATAACCAATATATAGTTGGACAAAACTGATTAACGTAGTTAAATCACCAAACATTCGACGAAGACTACAATGGACATTATATGAGTGTGGCCCGACTTCCCTCTGGTCAGTGGCGCGTGTCAAGTAGATGATTGACGGGTCTGCCTAGCGTCGCTGCTTCTATCGCTACGCTACCTCCCAATTAGATCGTGCGATCTCTTTTCCCGGCGTCTGTCCCTGGTCAAGCTTTGCCATGTGCGCTGAGTGGCCGATAGGGTTGGTCACAGCGATGACCGTCTTCAGCAATGGTTCTCAAGTGTTTGGCAAGGCCACCTCGTTCCTTTCTCGCAATACCAGAACGTCTTCCGCCTGGTCTGCTCCTGTAATTCCTACTATGTTAACTTAGTAGTCTCTTGGTCTAATCTACTAGCTGAAAACAATAATATGGAACAAGCCTTAACTAACTATCAATATATCAATAAATATATATATATATATAATATATATATAAGATCGATAAGCATTTAACCCTAACAATATACACAATACATTAAATTTTGAACTATTCTAATTCGAACTACTCAAACCTGAAAACAAACATTTCAGCTAGGCTTAAACTCTATTCACCAGTCAACACCTCCGACCTGGTGCACTGTGAATCTGCTGAGAGTGAGACTGCTGAAAGGTTTGGGTCCAGTATAAAGGACCCCTGGCCACGCGTGGGTCAGTGGACTGTTCTCATTTTAATTGGTCAGTTGGTAGGTACCAATTGTTTAGCACGCGCTTACATAATGGTTCTAAACTTGTGGGGAGGGACTCAACACTCCCCACGTCTTACTCTTTGACAATACTTGTATCGTAAACACCTACAGTAGAAGTTGAAAAAAAAAACAACAACAAAAAAAAAAAAAAAAAAAAAAAAAAAAAAAAAAAAAAATTCTAATTGTAACATCTAAATCTCAATGACATGGGCATGACAATATATAATGCTAAGTTCATATAGCTTCAATTCCTAACATTACCAATTGTATGTGAAAAAGGACAATCTCAAACATCTTAAACCATAAGTATCATAAGCTCAGAAGTATCATCTAAGTCAAAGTTTGCATCATAATATGTTTGAACATCAATTAAAACATTAAAATAGTTTATTAAAAACATGAACATAGTAAACATTGTATAGCAATCAAAGATAACATCTATTTCCCGTTATCAAAACATGAGAGCTCATAGTAATCACAAATATAAGTACACATTCAGTAAATGTAATATTAAACAATCATCAGCTTCAGTAATAATAAACATGAATGCAAAACTCAGAACATGTTCATATATGTTGTCATTATACAAATGAGCAACAAAAAAAATCATCATTAGGACATTATCAGAATTATATAGAATGATATAGATTCTATAACTTCTTTAAAACATCATTGTCGACCAAAATCAAAAAAATTCTCTAGGCATCTGTCTGCATGTTATTAGACATTCAAAAGCATCTACTCACAAAGTTTCAATGACAAATCCAGTAAAGCAAAAAAATAAATTAAAAAAATTTTAAAAAAAATAAATAAATAAAAATTATTTTTTTAAAAATAATTCTGAAACACCAGTAACTTTCAAAGTATACAACATATGGATTCAAGATATGCATAAAAATCAGTTTTCAAAAGTTCAAAGTATTCATAACTAAATCTATTTTCAAAAGCATTCTTAAATAAAAACTCATTTCAATGCATCAATAAATATTCTAGCAATATTATCTGAAAGCAGAAAGTTTCTGAAAATACAAAGTTTTTAAATTGTATTAAATACATAAGTTTCAAAGTGTTCGTAACATCATATGAAATCTCAATATGCTTATATTAGTTATATTATTAACTTAAAACCAAATGATTCTGAAAATCAACTAAGATTCAAGTATAGAAAATGAGAGTTCACAAACCAAATCATCAATGCAAGCAAAGTCAAAACAAACTAATGTATTCAAAGTTTTTTAAAATATAATCATAGTACAAGTACCCAAATAATTCTTAAGTCATAGACAAAATCATAAATGCAAAGTCCAAATTTCAAAAACAAATCAAAATTCTCTAAGTTCCAAACAAAATCATAGTCAAACTCATGGTCGTACGTACATCAAGCGTCAAGTTCAGTCAGCTATAAGTATCTACCAAGTGGTCGTGTCCGTCAGTTACTTCAAAACAGGTACAAAGAGTTTTATCCCCTGTGCCCTTAAGCAAGCATGTGCCTATTCCCGTTCGAGGCATGACTACGCTAGGATAAAATTTCTTGTGAGTAAAATTATTAAAGTTTAACTGAAAAGTTTGCAATGTTAGCATACTTATACTTATAACAGGCCACACATATCTAACTGTTGGCTTACCTGTTAGCTTGTGGTCCTTATTGGCTCCCGCACTATTGACTTGCAACTTTATAACTTCTCCATGCGTCTTAAAGCTTGACTCAGATTGAACTTACCCTTCTTTTCTGTAACATTGCCATCTCCTAACTCCTCTATCTTCACTTCTCTTCTTCGACCATTAGTCTGTTTTAGACTAATCACACTTTTATTAAGGTCAACATTTTCTGTACCTAAGCCTAAGTCATCATTCTAAGTCATATATATACATATGGTGGATTGAAGTTTTTCTGCAAAAATCGTTCATTCATTAAAATATGTTTTGAAATGCGGCTGTATGTGTTAATCAGCATAGTGGCAAGGTGATTTCTCATCGGTCTGATAAGGTGGCTGTGAAATTTGTGTGGACATACCAACGTTGTCAATAGATGACACAAGAACGTCATCACGTGTGAGAGGCAAATAAGTTTCAAAAAGGCCATGATCGGAAAGACCGCTGAAGAGCAGTTATATAGACAAATGTTCACCGGGATTGTAAACTCGAGGACATTCTCGGACGTAATTCATGATATTGGCAAGAAGTATTTTGTACATCGCGATAACTTTTGCCTCACCACCATATACTCCTAAAGTATGCTTGTGAGGAGGGTGTATGACTAATTTTCCGTTACTGAGAACAACGGAGAGCACTTCACCGTGGTTGAGAAACAAAGTTTACAGCCATATGGCGAAGTCATGTACAAAAAGAAAGGGGGAAAAGAGAGGGTTAAAACATAAACATTTTTTAAAAAAAAAGTAATGTCTTAGCTGAGGCTTGAACCCAGAACCCTCAGCGTTTTATGCGGATGTGATAACCACTACACTACCAAATGCATTTTATTAATTGAAAGAACAACGATAGTGAAGTTAAGATGCATCGTTGGTCTCGATGACCCCCTCGCCCGGTAACCACCTTTGCTTGCCAACCATACAATGATTGGTCGGTGGTTGAGCTCAGCGAGGGTCACCCATCATGCTTGTTTGCACATCCTCGTTTAAGAGAAATATAGAGAGTAGTCGAGCGTACCTATTCCCGCCTGGTTGTGTGACATAGAGAATTATATTTACATATTTGTTGAGAATTTTTATTTTATCTTTTCCTTTGTCCTGTTGAACGGTGTTAAAAAAAAATAATAAAAAAAATATTTAAAAAATGGTGTATGACGATAACATGTACTGTTGTTATGGTGAGGATTTAGCTTAAAATAAAATTAATTATTTAGGCCAACCGCTTAGAATCTCTGGTATGGGAAGTTAACAACAGCAGGCTCAGTAGTGTATAAAAAAGAACGCGATAAGGGAACAGTCAAAGTACGGTTATTTATCTTACAGCATGTTTTCTACAACCTAACTGTCCTAACTGGTTACCCACGACGCTCATGCTGTTACCAACATCATCATCACCAGTCCCATCACCGGTTCGGTCGTTGGGGAGAGCATGGTTACACCAACAGAAAACGATCTCCACATTTGCCTACATCTTGAGCGGCGGTTAAAACTTCATTCTACCTCCTCACATTCTATTCTTTATGTTGCCAAGCCACTTTTACCGACCCCCTTCCACAGTGACTTGAATGATAATTTTTGTCAGGCTACATTGTCGCAGCTCATGACCGGACCATGCCAACCTGCGTCTCTTAATTGTTGCTATGATGGTTTCTTGACGACCTGCAATGGAGTTTATTCTGCCCCAGTCATACTCATTGGTCTAGTGTTGATGATAAGAGAACAGGAGAAATTTTCTCATGCATTTTTAATAAGAGACGGATGTGAAATACTTCATGCTTAATAAGTTGATAATAACTTAAATCTCATTTTTACCCCCAATAAAACCCAGTTTTTAAATATAAATGAAGACTAATGCTCTACAAATCTTTCTCAAGATCTAAGATTTTATCGTTATTATAACAAGGAAACCTCATCCTACATAATTATTGTTTTATTTGTCAGAAAAAAAGCTATAAAACCGATAGACTACGTCTGCATTGGCTTGAAATTCAAGCAATTATTTAAAAAAATAATTTTAGCCCTATTTCTTTTTTCATGTTGTCGAGCGCATTAGTTTGTAAACTTAAAAAAAAAGTTTAAGGAACACGTATCAAAACAGATAAAATTTGGCATTTATGGGAAAGATCGGT
Organism: Radix auricularia; assembly: GCA_002072015.1. NCBI lineage: Eukaryota > Metazoa > Mollusca > Gastropoda > Lymnaeidae > Radix > Radix auricularia. The sequence continues at coordinate 250,264 of MUZC01003197.1, forward strand.
GGGACAGCATGTCTTCTCAAAACATTTAAGTGTAGAAAGGATTTCACTGTTACTTTAGATTTTTCAACTTCCTCCTTTTTCCTATATTATGTGTCCTCGTTTGTTTTTGTTTTACTTTTTTTTCCATTTTTTATCATATAGACTCTAATATGTTTTAAGATATATGTAAGTAATTATTTATGTTATTGTACAGATGAAGGCATAATCCGAAACGTTTACTATTATTTGTATTAGTTCATAAATAAAGCTTAAACTTATGTCTTCTTACACAAATAGTTTGTGTAACTTGTTTTTACTAAAAAGCAGACCCATTCTGTATGACGTAAATAATTGATTTTTTTAAAAAAATCAAATTAACACAAAAAATGAAACAAATATCTTTATTAATTTATCATTTACATTAATTTTTTTTAAAAATTGTCCCATCTTCAAATGTAGTATGATTCGTTTTGTTTAAATTATTCTTACAGCTTGAATTTTTTTCCCCCTCGATGGAACCGGAAAAAAAAGAAGTAATTCTGATGAAAGAATACGCCGAGAAACGATACATTAACGAAATTGCGAATATGTTTAATGACTAAACATTATAGAAATAATATTACCATGATGATCTTGCTCATTGCCTTAAAAGACACAAATACACCAATGATTAAGAATTTTGTTTTAAAAGTGATTTATTTTTTAATAACATTATAGAAATGCCAGTGCATTTTAAAGAAGGAAACTCTAACATTACTTTGGTTAGGATGTAGATCTATATTTTTTAGGTTTTCTGTGTCTATTCAAAATAAAAAAATTATGTGAAATAGCTAACAAGTACGTTTCAATTGAAATAAACATTTACACAAAATGTTGTTGTGTTAATTAGTATAAGACGTAGTATTTTCATTTAGGTTTGTTTTCAAATTAAAAGACAAACAAAGAAAATATGTTTACACATCTAAGCAAGTAAATGAGCTGCATTACTTACTGATTTTTTAATACTTAAATTTATTAAGCTTAAGGTTTTCGGTATTTTATTAAATTTAAAGAGAAAACCATAGTGAAGTTAAATCTGTGAGCATGTTGAGACATTCATATGACGTAATTATAGTTGAAAAGTCTTAAACAAATGTTTTCTGTAAAATCTTAGGTTATGTTAGAAATATCATAATAAGTATGATTTAGTGAAAACTTATCTTTAAAACAAATTGGTCGGTTTGTACCCTGTTAACAATATTTATTGTCCTTGATAGAGTCATCCCCTCCTCGTTGCTGCCCAGTGTCAACAGTGTCGTCGGTGGACAATAACAATTTAGATTTATTACATGGACAAATGTGTAGTGATTTTTTTTTCATATTTGTGAAAGTGTGCTCGCTGGTTCTGGCAGTCAAGGCAAGTACTAATAATTATTTTTTTCGATGTTAGATATGTTTTTGTCCTAGTACAATAGTAGGAAGTAGAGATGGAAACCTTGCAATTAATAGACGAGAAAATTGAGTTATTTAGAAAAGCAGGGGAAAAACTTACACGTAAGGGAGAGAATTTAAATGAATATCTAAGGGCTAAATGGAAAGAATTTCAAGCAGAAGAAAAATTAAGGGAACAGAGAGAATATGAAGAGAAACAGAGACAAAGACAGAGAGAGTATGACAAGAAACAGAGAGAATATGACGAGAAACAGAGACAAAGACAGAGAGAGTATGACGACGACAGAGAGAACACGAGGAATTAATAAGACAGAGAGAGAGGGAACATAAATTAAAATTGCTAGAAATAGAAGCTGCAGGAAAAAAATATAGTGAAAGTAGAGAAATAAAAATAGAGTCTAGGAAAGCGGAACAAAGAGAAGAAATTATTGAAATAACACTAGAGAAACCTAAAGATACATTGAGTGAGCTAGAGGCAATATGGTGCTGCGCTCAAAGTAAATTAACGGCCTTAGCAAAAGAATGCAAAGTACACAATACAGAGCTTGATAAAGATGAAATGAGTTACAGAATTTAAAAATGAAAATTGCCCAAGTGAACAATCACTTAGTTGAAAAGAATGAATTATTAGAAAAGATGCAGAGAGAAGTAAACGACAGGATATTAGAAAATACTGGTGTTGTAGAACTGGCGCGTAGAGTAGAGAATTATGTTACATGTAACGCTACACTGTGTGAAGAAGACAATGCTGAAAATTTGAGAAGGGTGATAGAAATAGGAGAAACTTATGACACAAATCTGAAGTCAATGATAAAAGATTACGAAAATTGGAACATAGAAATGGAGAGAAATCTAACTAGTATAATGCAGGACACAGAAGAGTTAAAGGAGTCTGAAGTAGAGAGAGATGAATTATTGGAGAGATTACAGATTGAACTAGTAGAAAAAGAGAGAGAGAAAAGATATATGGAAGAATTATTTGCTCAGAAAGATGAGGAGATTGATGAACTAAACAGAAACGTAGCAAGTAATGAAGACGACATTATTGAAATGTGGAGGATCATTAAAGAAAAGAAGAAATAAACTTTGATTTAAGTATGAAATTGATAGTGAAAGATGATGAAATTTTGATATTAAAAGAAGCCCTAATAGAGAAAGAGGGATCAATTGAAAATCAAATTTGACCATAAGCAAAATGAGAAGCCAACGGTAGACCAGTTAGTTAGGATAGTTGAAAAGACAGAACAGAGCAGAGATACACAAGAGGAAAAAGTTACTATAGTGATACTGGATGAATGTAATGAGGCAAAAACTGCAAAGTGTGTTGCAGGAAAGGTAGAAAAAAGCATCCACAATTATGAAAATAAGAAAAGTAATGAGAACCGCTGCGGTGGGTCCACGCAAAATTATGACATGTGCTCAGGGGAAGTTGGTGTTGACTTGTTAGAAACGGGCTATGTTTATGACAGCGGGACAAACCTTTCCCGTGACCAAGAGGACAGGGAGAGTGACTATGTGGGGACAGGTCAGACCAGAAATAACCAGACCGTGACCGACAATAACTCAGATAGGCGTCACAACCCGTGTAGAATTAGAGCCAATTACAGAGAATGTAAATCAGATGACCGGGGTGCTTGTCCGTTAGGGCTAATGATCTGGCTGATGGTGGGGGTCATTCTAAAAATATTGATAAGCGGGCGTGAATATGAGTGGGTCGCCACGAACATGTACGGTAAAGAAGATGCCCTTGACACGAGTTGGGGGTTATGTAGCATTGCCATGTCAAAAGTCCCGCCTAGGCTCGCGTTGGAAACGAGCAGTCAGGATAACGATAACCAGGGGCGTGTACTGGTAGTAATAGAAGATAAACGAAATATACCACCATCAAGTACAATGACTATTATTTTTTTGCTGGGTTTGTTAACAAGTTGATGACTAAATATAATTAAATAGGACTTGTCTATGATTATGTTTTGCCTTGGTTGAAAAATTATTTTGAGGACAATGTGAAAGGGTCTCATTAAAGGTCATGTATTAATGAGGGTTTCATAATATTCATGGCCATTGAGTTGAATGTGTAAGAAAAAAAATTCAAACATAGAGACCTCATATTTTTTTTTTCATGTTGATAGTTCGATGAGATGATGATGTTGTTAAAATATTGTGTATGAAGATTTTTTTTTGCTGATCATTATGAGGATATGATGATGGCTGTGTTATAAAGATAATTATGGGTATGGATAGATAAGTTGTTATCTCCATAGGCCGTGTGTATTGATAGATGCACATGATTGCGATATAAGTGATTGTAATGGGTTAAATACAATCATGCTGAAATATTACAGTTTGGATAAGTGGTTATCCCTGTAAGATTACCTCATGCTGGAGGCAATCCTGGAATAAATATCGTAAGAATTTATATGAGGAACTAGTAGAGTCAGTTAAAGCAACCTGTGTAACCTGTTAATATAGTAATCTTGAATATTCATGTTGTAGATATGTTATGATTTTGATTATTTACACAATGAAAATGTGGGTTATGCCAATAATGAGGACCATGAACTAGTATTTAGCCAGACCTGTATGGCAGGGGAGATAAGCTGTGGTGGGATATAATTTACTACGTCCTGTACAACAGGAGTGATGGGCAGTTTTTGGTAATACAATTAACCAAGTTCCTGGTGGCAGGAATGGCGGGCTGTATTTATATCCCAATAGGACTGTGGCTATAGTGGGATAATAGATCTCAATAGCACAGGTCCCGGTAAAGAAATTATTATTAGAGCAGGGATTGCTCTTTAAAAGGTCCCATGAGGTGGACAAGTACTAGCATTGTTTGTTTTGCCCAAATGGTAATTTTGTAATTTATAAAAATATGTTGTTCTTGGGGTTTGCCCCCTGAGATCTTGTATATATATAATTATTTCTTTCCCTGAGATCTTGTATAGATATAATTTTTTTCACCTGAGATCGGGTGTATATATAGATAAGTATATTGTATGTGTATATTGGTATAAAAATTGATTATCACTTATGTCTAATAATGTAAGACCTCGCATGTGTAAATTTTGTTTGTTATTGCTGCTAAAATGAATTATTTTTTGAGACTATGTAACTATGTAATTCGAGTAGAGGACTGCTTCCTTTCTCTAAAGCGGCAGTAGTATGTTTTCCATGATGTAATAGATTAAGGTATTATGAATATGATGTATGTATATTAGGTTGTTCCATGTATTAAGGCCAATTTTTTCATGATGTGTTATGAATGGTTAGTGATTCCATACCCTGACTTGTTTTGATTGTGAGATTCTACTAGCAAGTAGAATCTAACGGAAGAGGGGGGATATGTCAAGGTATGAGAATCACTGTCACTGAGTTGTTGTGAGTTGTTGTGAGAATGTTTGAACGGTGTTCAGTTGACGGACTTGTGAATGTCAGGCAATGACTTGAGAGTGCGCGCAAGGGCTATAAATAGTGTGGGACTGTGTAGTGTAGAGAGTCTAGTAACGTCAGAGGGCGGTGTCACGTCTGAGAGTCGGGTGGACGTTAGGCCAGGGCTGTGCTTGTGAGATATTGTGTTATCGAGGTTGCTCGAACACTGTGAACACTGTGAGCCTGTATGCCTAGAATTGGATGTCTGGATGGCTGTATTGACTTCAGTGTAATGCAGATAGTGAAGGATTTATACGTGTATTTCTAACACAATAAAGAACATATTATATTTGACAAGAGTCTGTCTTAATAAGATTGTATCCAGAACCCAGAACGCAACACACAGAGACAACCCTGTTAAAGGTAACAAGTGACCTCCTACTCGCACTAGACAGTGTTAAAATCTCTATATTGGTCCTCTTAGATCTTAGTGCTGCATTTGACACCGTCAACCATCAAACATTGCTAAAAACCTTGAAAAATTATTTTGGGATTTCGATGATAACGATTTTCTAAAGGCTGTTGGTTGCATCTTCGGGGCCTATTACACATTGAACAGTAAATATGAAGCAGAAGCAATCTCAACTTTGGAGTTTTTGCAAAGGTTAGATTTAATGATATTGCTACTTGTATTATTATTTTTTTACATTTTGTTTTCATATGTAATTAACTCATTAGCTCCTGATGCGACTAAATGCGTCCTGATAAGGGTCCGTACGGATGCATCCCAATGTATCTGTTTGCATAGCGACGCACTCTTGCGTTTTTAGTTAAAAATAGCATCACAATCTCATATTACTCGAGACTTCCGACTATTGTGTGATTCTACGAGATTTCAATAATAATTTCTGGATGTTCTTATTTTGTTTCACTTTCGATGCATGTGTGATTTAGTTTGACGCATCAGTATGGACCCCTATAACGACGCATTTAGTCGCATCAGGAGCTAATGAGTTAATAAAATACATTTTTAGCGTTTTATTTTCTACTTTGTCTTCTACTTCTAGTCATCATGTTATTATTGTCATACTTGTAGTCTATCAGATTGAAATCTCAGCCTCAAGGTTCAATATTCATTAATCAAATTTTAATGCATTAGCTCCTGCTGCGACTAAATGCGTCCTTATAGAGGTCTGTACGGATGCGTCCAAATGCGTCTGTTTGCATAGCGACGCACTCTCGCATTTTTAGTTAAAAATAGCTTTGAAATCTCGGCTTTCCTTGAGACTTCCGGCTTTTGTGTGATTCTATGAGATTTCAATAAAAATTATCGGAACTTTTAATCTTCTTTCACTTTCGATCCATGTGTGTATTAGTTGACGTGTCTCTATCGAGTGTGTATTCACCCGAGGTGTCAGAAATCTTGACATCGGTCTTTAATCTTCATTGTTTCGCAGTGCACGTTATATTATTATTAAACTTAATTCATTCCTGGATGTGTTAATCATTATATTTTTTAAGATAAATGAATATCTTTAGAAAAGAAAAACATTTTCACCATGAAATCAAACACTTAAAGAAGTTGCTTCCCTTTTGTCCGGAATATGGAATAGATACCGAAGTAGCCCTTCAGGAGCTATTCAGTTAATTTAAAAACTGTAATAAAAAATTTCTTAAAATAAATTTTAAAAAAAATTATTTTAAAAATTCAAGATAAAAATATGTAAATAAAAAAATAATTTTAAAGAGCATTTAAAAACATAAGCAAAAAAAGAGATTTTTTTTTTACACACACTTATAACATTGGCTGGTTTTGTAATCAGCTTGGATGCTTCGAACAGCTGTTTGAAGATATAATTTTTAGAAACACTAACTGCTACCAATGTATTTGTGTTTTTACAACATTTTATGCACCTTTTAAATGTATTTTCAGTTACAGAAAATATACCTTTTATTCCTTTCGTTTTCAATTAGGTGCATACAAGTTAAAAGATAATGGCAACGCTCACCCAATAAAGGAAATGCAACAAAAGATGGCCTTAGCAGAAAAGTAGCTAGCCTAAAAAGGGATCTCTCGAATTTTGAATGCACACAAAGATGAATGTCAATACTGTTATGACCTGAATAGACTTAATAAAATTTTTATTAACTGTTAAATTACTTTTCTCGTTTATTTGCTTCCAGTTAGTATTGCTGTCTAGGATCTAACTTTTAAACAAGGGCTGAATTACTGGGGGTCGGGTGCCCTAAAATGGGGGGGGGGGGTTGGTTATCGTTTTTTTAAAAAAAAATAACGTTAACTTATCGTTAATGGTGTCCTAAAAGTTTACGTCATTCGGTCACTAAATAACGGTAAGTCATTAACGGTAAGTTATCGCTGCGGTAAGTTATCGTAAACACCCCAATTATACGTTCCCTTAATGGCAGCTGATTTCCAGCACTGGGCTGTTATTTAACGGTAAGATTTTTTACAATGTGGCTTGGTTTCAATCATATTTCTCTAACAGATCACAGTTGGTATCAGTAGATGGCATGGCTGTATCTCTAACAGAGCTGACTTGGTTTATGTTGTGCCTCAAGGCTCCGTTTTGGGTCCAGTTCTCTTCGTGCTCTATACAAGGCCACTAATTCTACTGCTCGAAAAGCATTCAGTTAAAAGACAATCATTTGCAGATGACACTCAACTTTACGCTCACACTGATCCCTCTGATATTGACTTCACTGTCCAATTGATACAGGAATGCATTGGTGAGATAAAGTCTTGGATGACTTTAAGCAAGCTCAAACTGAATGATAATAAGACAAAAGCATGGCACTGCTATTCTGTAACAATAAATCACGCAGTACTTTGACTCTTTCAAATTCTATTCAGGTGGCTAGTTCTGATGTACTGTTCAAAACATCGACTATGCTACATTATTTCTGATAACATTTTAACCAACAACTTTGTCAATCACATCTGTTGCTCTGCCTATACTGCCATTCGTCAGATCAGTTCAAAACGCCATTACTTAACAGATAGCGCAACAAAAACTCTAATCTGTGCTCTTGTTCTAGCTCGTATTGATTACTGCAATTCTCTTCTGTCAGGTGCGCCAAAACAATGCATTGAAAAACTACAGAGAGCTCAAAGTTCAGCTGCCAGATTAGTTCTAAAGGCAAAAAAACATGACCATGTTACTCCGCTACTTTACTCACTTCATTGGCTACCCATACAAGCAAAAATTGATTACAAACTGGCCGTTCTGTGTCACAACTTCTTTTCTGACTCATGCCCCTCCTATCTTGCTGAACTTTTGTCGGTCTACTCACCAAGTCGTCAGCTACGCTCTTCTGCAGACACACGCATTCTCTTTGGTTCTAAGACACGCACGAAAACATTTGGCGAAAGGTCATTTTCTTTTTGTGCAGCCAAACAATTGAATTCTTTGTCATTACTCATACGTAATATTTCAACTACCAAGTCCTTCAAGACTACACTTAAGACACATCTTTTCAATTATTTTTTTTCAAAATTAATGAAACAACATTTCTTTTAATGATTAACGTAGCTGATCTATAACGTATTGTCATTTATGTAGTTAGTATGATATGAATGTTTCTTTAATTAATATATGTATTGTTATCTCCATGTAAAGCGCTGTAAGGCCGGCTCCTAGTTGGGATACAGCGCTATATAAATTATCATTTTATTTTTATTATTATTACTTACCGTGGGTGCCAACGCCGTTTCCTAAAAACAAAGAGTGTAAAAAAAAATTTCGAATACAGATGATCACATATTTTTTAAAATTTAATATTTTTAAATTTATGCCTTGATATCCATTAACTTTTTCAAAATTTAATAATAAAGTTTAAAAAATAAAATTTAAAATTTAAACATTCGTATGCGTTTAATAAACCTCAAGTGCTATTTCTAGGGGCCTGGGGCAATCCTTAAGGTCAGGCTACACGCCAATCTTTGCTCGCAAATATTCGTGGCTCCATCAAACAAATGCACTATAAATGTTTTTGTATTATTAAGCAACCTCCATATCACGTGAACAGTGGACAAAAACCAATAAATTATTACATATTAAACGGGAAGTTTATATTGTAAATTTTTCTATCAAAATAAATGGCGACCCATAGCAGTTATATGGATCATGGTAATCATGATGAAGACAACTTGCTCCAAAATACTTTATTTGCTGTTGTAACAACTGCGTGTTTGATACAAAATATTACCTCTGAACATTTAAAATAAAAAAATAAAGGTAAAAAGAGACTTTGGTCCAGAAGATCGCTTTTAGAAAGGAATAATGTAGGTCCCTGCCCAATAGCCAGTAGTTTTAGAAATATAGAAAAAAATGAACTTCAAAAGGTTTTTAAAGATGACTGAAGAAAATTCTGAAGAGCTAATACAGCGTGTCAGCAGCCCCAATAAGTCAAAAAAAGATAAGTTGATGAGGGTGTCAGTACCTCCAGCACTGAGAGTTATTGTGACTCTTCGATACATTTTGTCAGGTAAGAAATTATAATTAATAATCTTAAAAGTAATATCTGTCAATTATCGGTGGATATTTTAAACAAAATTGTGTTATTAACAAAAAATATGTATTGTTAGTTTAATTAAAAAATAATTTAAGGCCAATAACTCTCTGTTTTAATATTTTATTAAAAGAAAATATCTTATCTTATATGTTATAGACGCTCCTTCTGTACAGAAGATTATTGCGTCCTACGTATTTCTATGGTTTGTGTTTAGTCCTGTATTCTTACTAGAGTTTTAAAAGATGATAAAGTGTTGGCTTTCCTGATTTCTTCAGGCAACCCATTCCATGTCCGAATAATGGACGGAAAAAAAGAAAACGGGTATGTGTTTGTTCTTGCATATGGATTAAGAAAGGTGTTTTATCTTTATGTCTATTTAAGGGTTGTATTAAGTTATCTTTGTGTTGTATTTCTAATTTAGAATTAATTGCCTTATGTATAATTACTAATTTACTCTTGGTTAGTCTATCCTCTAGTGTTTAAAGGTTTAATGATTTAACTAATGGTGTTACTCTTGTCATACAGAATAGGACTGCATAAAGCTTTTTTATTAAAAAAACAAATTACACAGACTATTTGTGTAAGGAAACAATAAATTAAAGCTTTATTATCAACTAATACAAATAATGGTAGACGTTTCGGCTCATGCCTTCATCAGTACAAAAACAATTACTCTTGTCAGTTTTGAATATTCTCCAGTAATGAATCTGGCAGCTCTTTTTTGGATTTGTTCTAACTTACCAATATTTTCTTTGGGGGATGGGTCCCTTACAGAAGATGCATATTCTAGTATGTGTCTCAGCAGGGTGAGGTAGCATTTTATTTTTATATCTTTGTTACATTTGTAAAAGTTTCTTTTTATAAAGACTAAGGTTTTGTTTGATTTTTTAATAACTTCATTGACATGGGGATTCCAAGAAAATTTCTCATTTATTATGACTCCTAAGTATTTTGCATCTTTAGTTTGGGTTAGTTCTTTTCCATAAATGCATTATTTTTCATTTATTTGTTTATTTTTCTTTGTTACTCTTAGCAGTTGACATTTTTCTGGGTGGAAGGACATACTCCAGACAGTTTCCCATTTTATTAATTCATCTAAGTCTTTTTGTAAAATTTTGCTAAAATTAAAAGTATTTTGTTTTTATGGCATTAAAGTAGCACACATTATCTGTGTTTTTCATTAAAATATTGTTATTTATTGAAAATGCTACGTCTATCCAATAAAGCAATGCGGAAATAATTTAATTTCTTTATGTCATGGAAAATTATTAAGATTTAGCGCAAGAACTTGAAAATATTCAAATTTATCAGCTATAACATAAATAAGTTCGAAAAAGACACATTTAAAAATTTCAAACGTCTTGGAAAAAATTGACATCTGAATCAGTAGCTAGTAAAATGAGATCAGAGGCTGGAAATTTACTCAGTTCAGTGCAATATTTTTGTTTTCTAAAGTATCTCAATTTATGGGAACCCGTTTTCCTTAAAATTAATAATGCCAACCCATTTCATGGAACAAAGTTATGTGCTAATACAGAGCGCTGCTATAAATATGCTAGAAAAATGGGGATATCAACTGAACGCCGTGATGGAAGGAGAATTAGTATGAGTAAAGAACATTTAGGAGACGGGATTCTATCTTTAGAGGAAGTCGTACAACGAGAAATGTTTTTATCCATAGATGTAATCATAAAAGAAAGTAATAGAACCCACTGTTGAGTTGCATGTCGTTGCAAGAAAATATTTGTGTATAATACCATCATGTAATCTACTAATCGAATTTTTTTTATCATCAAATAGATTAATTCTTTATTACCATTGACAAAGAACAGTTCAAATTGAACGAAAGAAGTTCCAGGTGTTTATGGTTGTACACAGGGCCAGTGTTTGGAATTGCAGGGCCTTATGCAGCTTAGTATGCGAAAATGGATGCGCGGGGATGTGTAGGGATAAGGTATTAATAAGGGTAATAAGTGAAAATTAAAATAGATGGGGCACATGGAAGCGTGAACCGACTGCGGCCGCACAAGTGGCAGTGGCCTAAGACCAGCCAACGCTTTACCTACACTACAAGAAGAGGCGTTATGTTCGAAAAACAGGGTCGGGGCAATGCACCCTTGATCTATTAAAATATATTAAATAGTATAGATTGGAAAATTCTTTACCCAGCATTTTAATTTTGCTAAGAATGTTTTCAATCCAAGAACAATTAGTGATTTGAAACTACAAAATCTTGCAATTTTGTCTATGAGAATTCTCAAAATGTGCACATAAAACAATGTGGCTTGAGGTGAGCGCCCAGATTATGGGGATTTCTCAAACGAAAATGTGTAATCGCGACCATTAATATCTTAAGTCCTAGTATTGTTGACACAAATTGAAATCAAAGGTAAAGCGAACTCTCAATCACGACTTCTTAGCTTTGTTCTTCTTTCAATTTTCTATCTTCGCTGTATGTTCATTCAATGACGTACTAACGTTGCTCAGCAAATTATCAAATCTACCCACACATTATTCTATTTTAAGAATAATTCTGCTATGTTAAACAGTGTTTGGTTGATGTCGGCTATCAAAGCCATTAAAAAAATCATGTTAAGCCTGGTCCCTTTTTGGACTCAGGACGTGTTAGCGCATTTTCGTATTATGTATCAGTACTTATGTTAGATATCAGCATTATGTAGTTATCAGTAATTGTGTTTAGATTTTAGACATATTTTTATGAATTTTTAGGAACTCTTGTGTGTTGGTGGTGGTAGGAATTCTTGTGTGTTGGAGGTGGTAGGAACTCTTGTGATATACATCATGGGTCTAGGACTTTCATACTTCCAGGAGCTCTATTGCCACTACAAGAGGTCGGATCGAGTAACTGAGTGTTGGCAGGTCAGGACATACAAAAAACATATATACATCATGGGTCTAGGACTTATGGATGCTGAGATCTAGGGCTGATGACAGACGGACGGACGGACAGACGGACAAAACGGATACAATAGCGCATTTCGACTTCTCGAAAATGCGCTAAAAATAAGCTTGTACTCCACATCTATATGCATAAAGCGCCAGAGAAGTGACATGGTAAAGTAGCCATTTAAATACGATGGTGATAGCGTCTTTGATCATTCCAATCCAAAAATCCACTTCAAAATAAGATCAATAGATTTAATTTCAGCGACAACAAACCTATTTGATTTCTTTGAGTTCAAACACGATTTAGCTAGAAGAATTTCGAAGAGAAATATTCTTTTAAATAATAAAAATAATAAAATTGATAGGAGGACTAGTCGCTGGGAAATTACCGCATTTTGTTCAGGAAATGTTAGACAAAGTGTTTCTAGTAATTATGTTACTGACAGTGAATGTTTTGGTCATGCTATGTGAGTACTAATTTGCGCGAATTATGATACAAAATTTAATAGATTAATAGACAATGAGATTATTTGTTTGAATTCAATTAAATATGGAGGGTGAAAAAATCAAAATAATAAACAAAGGTATATCTGATGTGACTATGGCTAATTACTGTGAAGTATATATTTTTTTAAAGGAAAATTCAGTTGAAATGAGCTCAATATTTAAATGGTTTCCTTTTGTTTAGGCTTCGAATGGTCTTCGAGCGTGCAAGCAGTGTCCTCAAATGTCTTTGTTGAGAAAATATTTAAAAGAAAATCCGTCACCCCTTGGATATTTGAGGAGCTAGGAGCAGGATGGAAAGTGTCTTCACGGGCACGTTGTGCTTTTATTTGTGTCACCAGGTAAATTTATAGTTGTCATTGATTAAATTTAATTGTAGCTGTATCAAAAGGTAATGTTATAGTGGTCATAGACAAACTTCAATTTGAGCTGTACTAAGAGTTAATGTTATAATAGTTTTTGATAAATTGTTATTTTAGCTGTACCAAGAGGTAATGTAATGGTTGTCATTCTATGGCGTATTAAGGGGGGGGGGGCTGAGCGGGCTAAAGCCAGCCCCAGATGGTTTAGGGGCCCCCAAACTTTTTATATTTATAATAAAATTGTACAAATGTTATCACGAACCCTTAAAATTTTGAAATTAAAAAAAATATATAAATATTAACTATACAACGGATCGCGATTCAGACCTGATAGTGTTAATAATCGATAAAACGGGACTTAATTGGCTCACTTAGAGAACATAGTATAAAGTATAGTTTATATTTTTAAAATTTCTCATTCTAGACAAGCTCCGCTGGCCGTGTGGAGAGAGTACAGGCACACGATCCAACCGGTGTGGTGTTCGATTCCCAGCAGTGGAAAATAATTTTTTTCTTTCATACTCAATTATAACGTACCGCAAACACTTCAAACTTCGTGTTCGTTTTTTTTTATTATTAATATTAAGTTAAAGTCCTATATTAGCTGTTAACAATCATTTTATTTTAAGGGACGCTGGCTTGATAGGGCCCCCGTTTCATTGCAGCCCGGGGCCCCGTCCCATGCATTCTTAATCCGCCCTGGTTGTCATAGCTAAACTATTATATAACTGTACCCAGTGTCAATGTTGTAATTTTAGATAAACTGTTTGCCATTTCTCAGGTACCCAAAGACATGTCACAGTTTCATATACAGCTGAAGTACACACCTATGTACGCCGGGGTTTGTTGTCGGTGAATCACAGCTGCCACCGAGTTCACCAGAGGGAGATCTCTATGTGGTAGACAGCTGTGACAGTTACCAGTATTTCAGGTACTGTTGACACTAAATCTCTTTTTGGTCAGTATTCTAGAAAGCGACAAGTAAAAAAAAAGTAAAAAGCTATCAAAGTACAAATCTCCATTCAATAAACAACAAAGCACTAATTGTTTACTGCTTTTCAGGACCGTATTACCTCATTGGAGAAAATATGAAAAGGTTTGGATGGGTCATAAGCTCTATGGTAAAAGTCGGTTTAAATCAAAGGCTTTTTTTTTAATTAAGATATTACCTAAAGAGTACAACTGACGAAATATACCTTTTAATTAAAACAAAATCTAGTTTTATCAAATATCTTGTCTACTCGACCTTTGATTTATTACTTATTAAACCGAAAATTCATTTATTTTATTAAATCCATAGTAAACGATGGACATAATTTGTGGGCAAGGAATAATTTGTATTTACATACTGACAGAAGTTTTAGAAAATACCCACCCACCAACTCTCACCCAGCCACACACACACATACTCAAACACGCACATACACAAACATATAGAATTTATAAACATAATGAAAGATATTTACGACTCTAAGACTGTGCTATAAATGTTATGTACAATCTTTACAGCATCTATTCCTACAAATCGACCAGAACTTGTGCTGCATATTTACAAATCTATGTTAACTACACAACAGCGGCTGACAAATGTCGTGACCTTGACTCGTACCTATTCATGCCAAAAACCTAGGAAAAATATGTCATCTTCTCCAGCCTGGCGCTTAATTGGTCGTGGATTGGACTGGACGACATTGAAGAGGAGGGTCAGTTTGTGTGGGCAGATGACCACCGGCCGATTGACCGACTAACAATACAAATGTTACATTTAAACCCAGACAACGCTGAAGGCCGGCAGGACTGTGTCAGGGCATTGGGTGGCCTGGTTGACGACTATTACTGTGATATGAAGTATTCAGTTATTTGTGAAAAGTCAAACTTTATCAGTCGATTGGAGAATTCAATTATGTGTCTGTTTTAAATTGTTTCAAGTACTTTAATTTTTTGAAGGGATAATTCATTTACTTATCTTAATCTTTAATTTGAAATATGACATCGTGTTGTTTGATTTGTTTTCATTTTAAAAAATGATGATTTTCAGTAATATATTTATAAGTTTTGAAAAATTAATGATTAATTTCATGAATTAATCGTTAATTTCGATCAAAACCAAACATCTTAAAGGAAGTAACAAGAAACAGGTAATTGACATTTTTTGTTTTATTGAGTTAATTCCCCTATGTCATAAAGATATAAAAAATATATTATAGAATAACTAAATTTGATCTTATTAAATCTACATTTGCATAAATTTATCTTCTTATCTTATATGTTACAGACGCTCCTTCTGTACAGAAGATTATTGCGTCCTACGTATTTCTATGGTTTGTATTTAGTCCTGTATTCTTACTAGAGTTTTAAAACATGATAAAGTGTTGGCTTTCCTGATTTCTTCAGGCAACCCATTCCACGTCCGAATAATGGACGGAAAAAAAGAAAACTTGTATGTGTTTGTTCTTGCATATGGAATAAAAAAAGGTTTTTTATCTTTATGTCTATTTTAAGGTTTGTATTAAGTTATCTTTGTGTTGTATTTCTAAAATAGAATTAATAGCCTTATGTATAATTACTAATTTACTCTTGGTTCTTCTATCTTCTAGTGTTTCAAGGTTTAATGTTTTAACTAATGGTGTTACTCTTGTCAGTTTTGAATATTCCCCAGTAATGAATCTGGCAGCTCTTTTTTTTTTTGGATTTGTTCTAACTTATCAATATTTTCTTTGGTGGATGGGTCCCATAAAGAAGATGCATATTCTAGTATAGAATTATCTTAATCGATAAAATAGTGATTAAGACCTTGGGGCATGATTTGTACTTTTTTTTTCCGTTTATTAATAAATAATTAATTATTCATAATTGTTTCATTTTTTACGTATAAACTGCTCCATTAAAAAAAAAAAAAAAGATTTATTAAATGTAAACTTAAAATAAGGTCTTTTTATCAGCAAAATGATATACAAATTAAACATTGCTTTTTTACTTTATTAACAATAAAAAAATTTAAATTCATTGACATTATTTTGAACTGCTTATATTTAAATTTACAAAATGAAAAATGCTTTTGTTACTTCGCTTGAAATTTTCAGTTTAATGCCGTCGTACATCTTATTTTTAGCATTAAAGTATGTATGTATTAAGTTTGGAAACGATTCATTCATTTTCCATGTAGCAAACGCATAAATTAATTTATATATAACAAATATAAATGGAAAAAATAGGGGCCGCCGTCCACCATGAATGTCAATGTTCAAATTTCTTTTTAACACAAACCATTCCATAAGAGCAACCAACAATTTCCTAAAGTTTCACCGTGATCGGGTGAAATTTTATTCACCCTTAATGGACAAACTTTCATACATACATTGATTTATATCAATATACATTTATATATAAACATGAGCAAAACATGACATTAAGGTTACCCTGGCCCAGTAGGTGCATGATGTAAATTTTGAAACATTTGTTCATTTCAATTATCTTCATTTTTAATATATTAGTTATATTTTTTGACACAATTTAATAGAATGGGAAATAAACGTGTACGAAAAGAGAATCAGGACCCCCGGCCCTAGGAGAAGAAGATTAAAGATTCAATTTCACATAGATTTTTAAAAGGGGCTATATTATTCTCTTCCAAAATAAGGGGAGGGGTCGGCTTATCTGTGATGTGTTTGTGTGCCAGACTTCTCCCTATAAAATATGTCGTGCTCTTTACCTCTCCAAGCACCAAATAAAAGCTATGAAAAAAAACGAATTAAGAAGTTATTTCACGCCAGTCCTTGCCTATCATTGCACAGAAAAGAGACATCTTGGCTGTGGTGCTATCATCGAATTCTTCACTGGAAGTCTGTGAAACATGGCGATCCTTGAGTTCAACTGGGTTTAGAGATAAAGATCTGACAACACGATCATCGCATTCACTTGGCTGAGGTGTTGCTGAGACGTCAGGCCCGGCCATGGCGCCAATACCCAGAGAGTCAGTAAGGGAGGCAGTTGCATCTAAACCTAATGGGTCAGCATGGGAGGCTATCTCACCAATGCATTTCGAATCATCTGCAATTCTTTGGTTTGAAACATCTTGAATTCTATCCAGTAGACTCCATAGCTTTATTGTAGCAAAAGATTTAAGTAGCTGTGGAACCTGGACACTGTCATCTTTTAACCCCAGCAAAATGTGTGGTCCGGACGAACCCTGCTTCCTGCACTCCATCTTTGATGTGGGGATAAATTCTAGCAAACTCTGGAAAGATCTAAATTTTGTGTATGAATTATATTTTTGTTCAATTTAATTTTATAACATTTTTAAAACTTAAAAATGATTTTTAATGTTTTATTAAATATTTTAGCCTCTTTTACTTGAAAGTAGCCCATTATAAATATTAAATTCTTAAGGAGATTATGAGAATGAAAATGAGAAATTTAAATTGATAAAAACGAGGTATAAACTGGTAAAACTTAATGAAATGTTCAATTCTAAACCATTAACAATGCACAAAGTAATGTCTCTGGCTTTAATATCCACTAGAATATATCATAAATTGGCCCATCGGGAAAAACAAATGATGTATTTAATCAAATAAAGACAATTTTGAAAGAGAAAATGTAATGAAAATGTAAAAATTTAAATGTTTCGTCAACCAATGTTCCTCTAAAGTGTATATCAATTTTACATACCCGGAATGGCTTTCTTCACTTAAAAGAATGATAACTGCTCTAGCTCTCCCAAATTCTTCAATCTGTCGATTTAGCTTTATCTGACCTGGGATGGTTGTCTGAAGAAATAGACGTTTCATTAATATATAACATGTTTGTACATTTAAATACAAATACCCTAAAAATAAATATTAAAGGATTAATTCCGCGTCCGCTTTTCTATATATCCAGCGTAAGAAACTAGAAATTATAAGATGACACCTCAATCTCAACAAAATGTCGGTTACTTTGCGTGGTTCTTTTACCTGTGAATTTTCTTTGTGTTGCCGCACATACAAATATAATTATATGTATGTATAT
>MUZC01003197.1:268771-356826 GCA_002072015.1 Radix auricularia
TATATATATTAAAAACTGACTTTAAAAAATGTTGCAGTTAAAACCATCTCTCAATTTTTCTTCTAACGGGATAGCAATATGTTTTTAAAATGATAATTTTATCAGAATTTTTTTAAAAATATATAGATGAATAGATGTTGACCACACAAAGGAATTGTTGAACTTGAGGAATAGACTACAGGAATGTAGATATGCAAAAAAGCGAATTTTATCCATAGTTTAAAAATAATTTCAACGTTAACTTATAATACACTTAAATAAGTCATCAGAATGTGATAATTTTAGAAATATTATTATTAATATTTTGATTGACGTTTAGAGTTTCGTCGATATGATAACTCAAAACATACATATAATAGAATAATTTATCAATTGTCGAGATGGGGTGACCTCTACGTGGTTCGACAGACGAGTAGGGTCGTGGAGTACAACACGACCTGAAACTGACAAACCCCTGGTTTGGACAGCCGAAGGCCGTTTTTAGGAGTTAGATGCTAGTCATAAATATGATTACAGTCGCTGTACGGATCTTAGGCAAAGCATTCAGATGCAATGCCGATGATGAAAACCAATGTACCCGTTGAGGGTCGGGTTACTCCGAAGCGACCGTTTCATCGCCTCTCAATTAACTAGCAACGCTGTTGAGCGGTGCCGGTTTAGGGCCAGGAGCGCCAGTACGGAATAGCAAAAGGTACCGCTAGGAAACGCTTTTGGTCGCCAGCTCTGAGGAAACCTTCCGGTGGGGGTTAAACTCCAGGTAGGTCAGTGATGATCCCACGCTTTGCGGCGATCTAAACCATTGAGACTCGTAAGCTCTGCCGTGGTGGCGCCAGAGTGATACTATGTTGATAGCGAGTCACAGTAGGAAATTCCACACCTCCCCCGGGAGGCACACTTTAGTGGGAGGCGTCTTCGACCTAGTGTCCTGGACGCCCAAGCGGCCGCTTGTAGCAGCGACCGCTACGGGGGAGGGGGGCTTCTCAGTCTTTACGTCCCTTAGGGCGCCAGAGGGCTGAGGGGGTTTTCCGGGAGGCCCCATGAAGAGCGCCGGCTCGGGACTGCTGATTTTCTTCAACATGTAGGATCAATTGTAACAATTTAAATGTAACACAATAAATATTCCTTTTTTCTTTTTTTGTGTGTGTAGAAAAAATGTAAATAATTTATTTCAACGGCTTGACATGTTTCTAGCCCAAAACAGAGATTTATTGTAGCTCAAAGATACCTTGCAGTCACACGCGGTATTAGCAAATGCCTCGATCACAGGGATACAAATTTGCAAATACCAATAATGTAGCTGGTTTGTAACAGACTAAAAAAATATGAACAATAAATTCACTTAAGCAGACATGGACATTAACTTAAAAGGAGAGAAGAGATTGTAAAAGCGAGAATTGAGGCAAAATGTTTCATGCTTAGATAACTTATCCTGAATCTTTATTATTTACTGTTTAGTTTTTGCGTAGAAACTGGTAAAAACTATCTCAAAGAAGCATATCATAAAGCATGTGCTTAACGAAATCATTTTTTTAAAAATTAATTTATTTTTATTATTTTTTTTAAGATTATTTTTTAAATTTATTTTTTATTTTTTTGTAATTGAAAGAATTCAAGACACGACGCTAAAAATTAGTATGCTGCTAAAAAAGAATATCATTCATTTTTGCGAAGCAGTGACATTTCGGTTCTTGGATACATGTTAAGCTTTATTTTATTCCTGGCAAGTATGAGTTTAATTCGTTTTATGACCACAGGGAGGACAGCACTAGTATAATTAGCGGCAATTTTAATTAACCTCGAACATACGAGATTCCTTAAAAATAAGTTCCGTATAAATTTAGTGACAGGGTTGAATCTCGAAAAATGGAAAAATTAAAGTTTTAATGAGGAAGGCATGGTGTAATTAAATATAAAATCAATAAAATTTAAGTGAAAAATTATTGAATCTTACTTCATCAATATTTCTTACGTCCAGACCAAAATCTTCAGTGACAAGCTCTTGTAGTTTCTTCGCGATAATGGAAACATTAGCGCTTGGATTCTCTTCATCTTCGTCATACACTATCAACACATCGGTGAAATCATGGTCCTGGGTGTATTCTGTGTTATCATTAACCTGGGACTTGTCAGCTAGACATAATTTGTCTTTCTCAAAGTATGAATCGAATAAAGGTTTAAATATAAATCTAGCACTGCTATCAAAGGCTTGTAGTCTCGAAGCAGCCGTGTACATGCGAACCTTGTCAGCTAGCACTTTGAGTGAATCAATACAGTTTTGTGTTATCCTGGGAAAAGTAAGAAATGTATAAGCCGATTCATATTTCTTCAAGGCCAAATAACTTTCTAGCGCCGCTTTGATGACAGCCGGGTCAGCTAATTCTTGTGCATTCAGGTTTTTAAGTTTTTCAATGTTTTCAGTAATTTTTTCAATATTACTTGCACGTTTAAAGAGTTCCATGTATTTCTTTATTATTTCCGGTGATTTGTCAATGTCTCCATATTGAGTTTCCAGAGTTGTAAGTGCATTGATACCCTGTATGTCATAGCCTTTCATTTCCGGATCAAGTTTAGACAAAGTGGCAGTGAAACTAATTGCCTGCAACAATCTTTTCTCTGCTTCTGTGTTCAATTTGTTGATTTCTTCTTCTGTCTTCTCCCGCATATTAGCGAGTTCCAACAAACAATATGCACACTGCTCGTGTGCGCATGTAGTGGTAAGTAAACACTGAATGTGTTCTTCAAGTTCCAAACGGTTTTCTCCGGGATCACCGTTTTTGGGGGTATAAAACAATATTTGGTTGAATTGCTTAATTGCTTCCTCAATATCGCCACATGCTCGTAGTATTAGTCCAAGACTATATCGAGCTGGAACATTATGTCCTAAAGATATCTTTATTGCTTCTTGATAACATTCAATTGCTTTAGCTACAAAAGATGAACTTTTGTCCAGGGCAAGTTCTTTTACGGGGCTCCTCATCTTTGATAATACATTAGGAGCTCCGGAACTTTGTTGTCCATGATCATTTCTTTCATTTTCTGGGACATTGAGAGAATTCTCATCCCACTTGACTTTGTTTCTCTTGTTTGCTTTCTTCTTTGCTTTGCTTCTAGCTTTTTTATTATAGCAGTTTCCAAGATGATGTAGAGTCGTAGAATTTTGTTTGATATTTCGAGCCTTTTCTAAAGTCCGTGTAGCTTTGGTTAGTGAATAAGAGCTCAAGATTCTTCCACATTCTGTCAGAGTCCAAGCGTCGTTTGATCCATATTGTAAAGCCTCGTCAACAAATTGTTTAAATGTGACATCACCGAATAAATTATTTGTAACAAAGAAACTCTTGCTTTGCCATACTAATACAGCCAGCTGTGCATATGCTCTACCTTTAAGACACGTTTTTTTGACATTTGACAGCCACTTCATGAAGTAGACGAAATGCTAACTCTGCTTGCTCTGTAACAGACATTTTTGAATCCATGTACGTAGTTACATTAGCATGTGTTGTCCGTCTCAGTAGTAAACCGAGACCAAATTTGCAAACGTAATTTTCGGGTTGTTTTTCAATTATTTTAATGTAGATTTCAATGGCACTCTTCAGATAATCTCCCCTGCCTAACCTGCTCAAAGAATACGCCAGTTCTGCTTCTACTGCAATCATCAACTGCTCTCCGTAAATATAGTTCTTTAATTTTTCAGCCTTTTCTACACAATCTTCCGCTCTTCCGAAATCCCCTTCATCTAAAAACAAATGGGCTTGGTTAATAAGGGCAGTTATATTTTTTTCACTTGTTATTTCAAGAACTTTCTTGTTGTGTTTAATGGCCTTTTCGTGATGGTCAAGCTTAAATTCTACCCAAGTGTAAAAATTGAGTTTTTCAATCTTTTCTTCCAACGAATCGTCATCGACTGCTAATTCATCATCAAGTTTGATTTTGATCGATTTTATTTTATTTATTTTCAGAGGCGGATTTAAATTAAAATTAAAAAGACACTTAAAGCGGTAGATCTTTTCCTGAAAATCAATGCCTAGATTTTCATTCATTTTCCATCACGATTACAACAAATCTGTGGAAAAAATAATTTTAAAATAAATTAAATACATTTTACTTCTCAGGGGTAATACTTATACTTAACAATAAATACAAATGTATATTGTTTTGAAGAAACTTGCAGATTAAAAAAACTATAGATGGTGCCATTTCATCTCACAATGCTTATTTGCAGAAATTTGTTAACATACGATGGATTTATAAGGACTATTAATGAAAAAACGAAAAAACATATTTTGAGTTTTTTTGAGTTTAAAATAAAACATTATATTTTATTTTTATGAAACTTCCATCCAAGACTATTCTGCAAACTATGGGTAATTGTTAGTATTTAAATAAAAATTCGAATTCACACACTCTTGGTATTGCCTTTGATTAAAAAAAACACATACATTAAGGATACTCCTGAAGTATAAAGTCCCTTTAGCCACTTTTAAGCCTTTCGTGTATATGAATTGACTTGCGTTCCGCTTTCAAGCAGTCCAAAGATAAATGACCCAATGATATCTAAATGCAAGTGATTACTCTATACATTACTGGCCGCTCTTCATATATACGGTTGATATATCTTTATATAAATACTGGTTCCACATTCACTCAAAAGTCTCCCTGGCTGTCAAGCAAATTTACCGTATACGATTAGAGTTATCCTCGCCACGCACTAGTAACTTCACATGTTACTCTACTTCACACGCTATAGACTTTTGATCCAACTTGACCATCTTGGGTCGCGCTCCACTCTTATCTTCCACTGACTGCATGCTGTCACAAGCACTGACCACACACTCATGTGATGAGAGTTCACTTAATATCCTACACATGGGGAAAGTAAGCAGTTCTGAGACTGCGCTCTGCATGAGGCTTCCTTGGAAGAACACCCCCCTTCCTTGTTATCTTGCCCCTTCCTCAAGGGGACGTACCAGCTGAGAAACCCTCGGAGCGTTGGCATTTGAAGAAGCCACCTGGACACTCAGGACACTAGGTTGAAAATGCCTCCCACTAATAGTGATCAGACAGGGAGGGCTGCAATTTTCCACTATTCGACTCGCTATCACTTCGAAGCCACCCCGGCAAAGCTTACGAGTCTCCACTGTAAAGACTGCCGCAAAGTGGTGGATCATCAATAACCTAACTAGGGTGTAACCCCCACCGGAAGCTTATAATGATAATGAAGCTCTGTGTGCTAAAACCAAGAAATATGTGTAAAATTTTATATTGAAGAAAGACGAAAATATTTTTTTAATGGAATTGCACTCCAATGTAGTGGATATTTAGTCTTCAATCCCTTAATTATTTTATGATGCGTGATACACTTCTTGTGTACTAAATTTGTTGTATGTCAATGCATTTATTTATTTGCAGCCATGGCTTAATATAACAATTGTTAACTCATATAAAAAACGACAATATTGGTCCAATGTCCCGAACATTACATTATGCTGAGTTTTTACAATTTTAAAGCTTGTAACTTTTAAGAAATAAGCCTCCTCAATTTTTTTCCAATATCTACAGAAATATTTGGATAAAGTTTCGACCACGGGCAATTCGACACCGGGCTATTCAACCCCGGACAGTTCGACCACAAAATGTGTCGACCCCTGTGCGATTCCACCCTTTTGTCGTGAAATTTGAAGAAGTAGGGCTATGAAAATTAACCGTTATTTAATTGTTAAAATGTAGAATCATCTTAAGGGATTAACATTTTCAAAATTTGTAGTATTTTCTTCAATTTATTAACATTTTATATTTTTTCTTGGGCTGTTATCGATTAATTCAAATTTAATCGTTAACATTAGAAAAATTACCGAATCATTAATCGAAAATTTTGATTGAAGCTAAAAATAAGATGTTTGACGTCATTAAACTGAAAATTTCAAGGGAAGTAACAAAAACAGACAATTGACATGTTTTGATTTAAATTTAAGTAGTTCAATATAATGTAAATGAATTTAAATTTTGATATTGTTAATAAAGTAAAAAACAATGTTTTATTTTTTATTTTTTTTATATCACTTTCCTTATAAAATAGCTTTACACTTTAAAAAACTTTTTTCTAAAATGGAGAGGTTTGTACTTAAATAAGCAAAACATTTTTAATTATTAATTATTTATTAATAAATCGGTAGACATATTCAGTCAACGTACCTTCATTGTAATAGCTATTGTATCGATTAAAATAATTTTAATCGATTAAAAATTATCGATTAATCGAGAAATTAATCGATAATTTCCGCAGCCCTAATTTTTTTCAATTTATCCAAAAAAATATTATTTTTTTAACTTACATTAATTACGTACACTAGGGGCGGACGAGGTCTTTAACAAATAGAATTTTACGTATGAATGCACACGGGGGGGGGCCTCGACTAAATGTGTACGTACGCACAACAAATTTAATTTGCATAATACTAATCCCAGTAACGTAAACCGCTCAGACTGCAAACGACATTCGAGACCGACTGAGTCAAGACTGATATGCAACAATGTTTAATAATTAAATGCAAACGAAATTCAGAACTTTTAATTACTTGGAAGTAACTAACATTTGATTCAGACCTAACGTTCCCATATTACTAAAAAATATAACCGTCTGATTATACTTAAATTTTCTGAAATTAGTAGAAGTTTCCTTTTTGCCCACCGTTATATATGCATAACGGGACGGTGATTTCACTGCCTATGTTGTTCTATTTTATAAGTTATTTTAATGCACTGTTCAATGCAATAAAATTTGACTGTTCTATTGTATTTCTTCAATAATTTCACAGACGAAAACAAAATATCTTTTTAAAAAAAACTATAACGGGACGTCGATAACGACGTCACACGATATAGCATATTTTACCCCGAGTCACAAAAACTTAGACCCTCCTTCTATATGACGTCACAAAGCTTTGACAACCCTCTCCCCACACACACACCCTAAAAAAGCTGTATTTTCAAATGGAAAATTAGCATTTTCCAAATTACTTTCTTTATCATTTAAGAATGTATTTAGTGTAAGGCTGCACTCTAATATCGTAACACGTGCAATGCCTTTGAAAGCGTCCCTAAATAAATTGAAAGCAATGAAATATGTTATTGGAAATTGAATTTAAAATTAAGCATTTTTATGTGACGCCACATTTCTTAAACACACCCTCAACCTTGTCACTCATCACCGCAAATGCGTAACCCCCACCCCACCCAACTCGCGCGTGACGTCATGTATCTATCCATTTACCAAGTGCCGTGCCTAGAGGTGTGGGCGGTCATGCTTCTCCACAACTCTCTGTCTTTGGTATTGCCCATCAGCTCCGCTGATGATTGTGCCCAATCCATCTTTTCTCTCTGTCTGCCTCGATCCCTTTTGTCCTCGATAATTCCTGTTGTTACTGTGTGTTCTGGTTTGCCTCGCCTCATTATGTGTTCAAAAAATGAGATTATCTCCATCTAAAGTTAGACATATTTTTATGTCTGGCCTACTTCTTTCAGAACATCTTCTTTACACCTCTTCTCCATCCATGGTAATTTAACATTCGCCTAAACAACCACATTACACAGGCTTCCAAACGTTTCTGTAGTTCATTGGTGATTGTCCAATCCTCACACCTATAAAACTGGTTCGACATAACATTGAAGCACTCTTTCCTCACTTCCATTGGTATAGATTTGTTGGTCAGGAGATTCTTTATATTCTTGAATACTGCTTTCGCTTGTGCTATTCTGCTTTTTATCTTCATTGTTCATCTTCCGTCTGAGGTCAATATTGTCCCCAAATAATTAAATTTGTTGACTTTTATAATGTTTCTCCATCTACTACTAATCTATAACATTCTTGGTTGGTTTTCTTTTTGCATATTACCATGACTTCTGTTTTCTTTTTGTTCAAACTTAGGCCTTTGTTTACTCTTTCCTTAAAACTAATTTGTCCAACAATCTTTGTAGTTCTTCCTTGCTTTTTGCAATTAGGACTGTATCATCTGCGTATTTCAAATTGTTCAACTTGTAAACTCCCACAGATATTCCAGAAAGGTCTTCAATATGTTTCATTATGTTCTCGCTGTAGAGTGAAAATAGGTCTGGTGACAGCACGCATCCTTGTCTCACTTCTAGCTGGATGTCTTGGTAGCTGACGATCTTTTGGTCAACCCTTATCACAGGGATTCTTTATGTTCTTTAGGATTCTCATATCTTTACCGCCTATTTGTATCTTTTCCAACATGTCAATCATATGGTTATATTGTACTTTATCAAAGGCTTTACTGTAGTCTATAAAGCTCAAGTACAAGTCTACTTTGACCTCTATGGCTCTTGCTGCTATCATTCTGATTATTATCGGTCATTTTCCCTCCACAAAGCCACACTGTTCTTCTGATGTTTCCGGGATGATACGGGGTTTATTCGTTTCATAATTATTTTTAACATATATGGACGGCCCAAAGAGTAAAAACAAATTCTTTTGAATCCTGCTAAAATTGAATTCTTCAAACAAAAAAAAAAGGGGGGGGGGGCGAAACGTGCGTGAGCATAGGGGAAGGGGTCCCAAAAATGTATGGGGTGCAACAGGGAGGAGGATACACAAATACGACTTTTATGCGTACGTAATATATGGATGGCCCCTGAATCAGATGTACAAAGAGAAATTAACAGAGCATAATAAAGCTATAGAAAGAATTCACAGTATTGCTCTCACTACCGACTTTTGGACCTCAAACAAAAATGAAAATACTGTAGTATAACGGGACACTGGATTGAGTCAGACTGATTTAAGTTGTTTGTTTACGAACGACACACTGCTGAAAATGATGCAAACTTATATGCAACATGGTCCATCACTTATAAAAGGAGACAACATGAATGTATCTTACGGGAAGTTTATGGACACAATCCTTGGGGTTGCGAGGCAAACGATCCCAAGGACGAACGGAAAACAGAAATTTAGAGCTTACAGGGATAAGAATCTAGAAGATTTGGTGAAACAACAAACAAAAACACGGGAAAGGGGCGCCAGCCTGAAGACACCTGTAGCTCGAAGGCCGTACATCAGGCTGACGGCTGAAGTGAAGTTAGTACTTGCGAAAAACGCGATCTCGTAGACGGGAGAAAAGTTTGGCGGCTTATCGATGCACTATCAGGCGCAGGCGAAACAAGCAGGCTTGTCCATGGAACATATTTTTCTGTCCCATCCCATGGGAATTTATGCCTGTCCCATCCCATCCCATGGGATTACTATTATAATATTAATATGGAATACTTTTAAAATAAAATTATGAAATTTATGAAAGTTTAGGTTTAGTGTCTACTAAATAGGACTACATATAAAAAGAGACATGCAAAACGACAAAATTTATTAAATTTATGACAATTCAGTATCATTCTGACACTCTCATTTTATTAGACCATTTCTGATTCACTCTGCTCATTCAGCACATTATCAATTTTCCGCTGATCGACTGCCTCTACTAATTCAGTTAATTCGGGTATACCGTGAGCCATTTTCACAATGTTCATCTTACATGTAAATCTGATGTACACAGAGTTTATAACGAGAGCTGGTGACATCCGTTTTCTAACTTACTCAACAACAATCCGGCCGCACTAAATAAGCGCTCTACTGCTGCTGATTGACTCTGGTTGGCCAAAACAATTTTCGCACTTACTTTTAACAGTGGAAACCTAAGTTCAAGTTGGTCGTCGTAATTTTTCAAACATGGCGACTTCATCCATCAAATGATGCCGTCATGTTCCTGCATTATCAGTACACGCAAACAATGGACTGGAGAATGTGGTAGAATTGACAAAAAATTCACGTACAAAAATGAGATTCACTAATATCAATATATAATAGACAGAGGAAAAGTAATACATTCCCAATTCTGATGTATTCCACATGCAATAATTCCTCCATATGGCAACAAATATGTTTGTCTTGCACACCAAAAGTCAACTATTCCTGACATTGCACATTCTGGATCTTGGGCAGTATTTAAAAACAATTTCTGAAACTGCACTTTTGTCAATTTTCCTTGCTCCAAAATAGAAAAAGTCACTGTTTGCGGTGATATAGTGTAATCATATACCTTGTTTGCAGGGTGAGTTAAATCTTGCAGCAAGGCAAGCCTTTAAATACATGGGAAATACAAATATGTGCTGTACAATCCCATCCCATCTCATGGGACTTTTCCCATGGGAATCCCAAGGGAAGAACATTCCTATGAAAAAGCCTGGAAACAAGAAATCCGAACCCTTTGAAGACACGAAGGGCAAAAGGGCAAGTGAAGTAAAGCGCGCACGAACACAAAACAAACACAACACCCAGGTAAACAAGAAAAGCGACAGATCTGAAATCAGCAAAACAAAAAAACCGACCGAATGCGATGGGAGGGCTCAATGGAACAACACATGGGCCCTCAAATCGAGGCTTTCTCGGCCTTCTTCACAATGACATAATTGCAAACCGCACTCAATAAGTACCAAGCTGGCTAATCACCAGGACCAGACATAGTTCAAAACTAAATGCTCAAAAATTTGCGCACGACAAGTTGAATAAAACTTATGAGTTGTAGTAACAGAACTTGGAAGACAGGCACTCTGCCGAATCTGTGGGAAAAGATAACCCAAATTTCCAAAGAAGAAAACCAGGTGAACAGCCGTCCAGCTATCGGCCATTTTCTCTCACACCGTGTGTGGGGAAAGTATCTGAACGGTTTGTGAATGCACGACTCAGACGGTTCCACGAAAAGACCAAAAGCATTCTAAGGACACAGTATGGGTTCCGAAAGGGACGCCAACCGATGGACCATGCTCTCCTTTTATTTCAGATAATTACAAACGAACTCCAGTTAAGGAATTTATCCGTTGCTGCGTTCTTCAATCTGATTTTATTGCACGATTCAATACCGCAACATTGAACGAATTCACGAACATAATTAAAGGGATTGATGCTTATACAATGTTCCTAATTGCTGTTACCTCAGATTCACGTTACAAGAAACTCACCAGTCTCAGATGAGATGAACGTGAAACAGTGTGTACAGAATTGTCCAATGCATTCCGGGACTTCTACGATAAAAGATATCAAGCTGGCTCAGAAGAAAAAGGCAATGATGAGACAAAAACCAAAGATAAAAAAACTAACTGTTTATGAGCGACCCTTAATCGCATTTATCATCTGACGAATCAGATACAGTACACGGTGCACAGGGTGAGCTAACGTGTATAAAGAAGAAGCTTCCATTCCAGAAACGGAGGATCCTCTAATTTGGTGGAAACTTATTAACCATCGTTATTTCCCTAAGCAGATTTGTGCAAACAATTCTTTGTGTACTGACAACATCTGTATATCGTCAATAAAACGCGATCATGTTTTCTTTCAGAAAATGTGAGATCTCAGTTCGTTTGCGTGACTAGCTAAGGTGATGCCTTCATGCATTCTATAAAGTCACTGAAACTCAGTATACTCTATAAATTTTATAATTATACTTACTATCACCCTTTTTTTAATTTATAGAAACATCTTATACGTCAGTGCTACGGTTTGAACTAGCAACATTTCTATGAGTACTCTAAAATAAGTCATGGAATGTTGCAGAATTGATAAAAATAGCTGGATCTGTAAATGCGCCTTAATAAACCGAAATTAATAGATTAATTTTTTAAGATTAATCGAACAAGAAAATGTAAATCAGTACCAGCCCTATAAAAAAATGTTTGCACTGACAACCAGTCAACATTCAATACGAAATCATGATTGTAATAAATTCGGTATACCACCTAGGTTCCGTGTTTATGTTATCACATATGTAATGTCTGAGCAACTAATATTGAGCAACTGATGTTCCTCTTTCATAAGCCCCTTTAAATAATTTTGTAGAAAGTCCCTCGAAGCCTACCCAAACCCAACCGATGTAATCGGACAATAAAAATGGCATGTCGTCAGGTATTAACATTCTCTATGCCCCAACTCCAATAATTCTCGCCAGCACAGGGTGCATTGTGTTGGTCACCTAGTCTAACCCTCATAGCATGTCATAATGTGACGTGTGCCAACCAACGTCCAGTTCCTGTCTGTCTAGACTGCCGGTGATCTCTCCACCACAATCCAAATATGCATATTCTTACACATCACAATATGTTATTGATAGACTATCTCTGGTTTATTATGTAAACATTAAACTATGAATTAAAGTTCATGTTTCATATTCTTATTATGTTATTTATATGTATACTACATTTTAGATTTTTTGTCACAGGTTGAACAATACATGGGTCGAATCCTCTGGGGTCGAAACTTCATGAAGTCGAAACTTCTTGTGGTCAAAATGCACTGTGGTTGAATAATAGCAAGGATCGAACAGTCCAACCAACTTTATGAACGTCGAACCCCCTTAATTTTTGTCAGTAACTTTAAAGGAAGGGCCTTGAATAACTTCAGGATTCAGTTTATTTGGAGACTAAAAAATTAGCGTTGTCAGTAACTGATTATGAACAATTACGGTATTGGCCCCCGTCCCGAAGAAGTCCACTAATGTATTTTCACACATTTTTGTATTTTTGGTAGCTTCTTTTTACTCTTGGGGTTTAAGCGTCAGTTACGAGTTGGTGAAAACGAACAGTGACATTATTAGTCCCCAGCTATAAAAAGTAGCCAAGAAAGTAATGATGAGTCGGTGTCTCAGTAAAAAGTATATGTCCCCGGCACCAAAGGGTATATTGTTTATAAAGTTTAAAACTAAATGACATTTATATACAAGACGTAAAGAATAAGTCTGCCGACTTCAGCTGTGAGTGTGAGTGAGGGCTTCGCATTATATATATAGACATAGATAACAAAACTATCAACATTATCCTGTAAGAGATAATACAATCATTCATTATAAGGGTTCTTGATTAAAATGACGGTTAGCTTGGTTTTAGAATATTGGAGAGGTTATATAAGTAGAAAGACATACATGATTGGCGTTTTTTTTTCCATATATTTTACCTAAAAGCCGCATTGCATAAAGAGTTAAATTATTGATCGTTTTAGATTAGTGCACTAAGAAAAATGTTGCAGTAATATAGAAATGATTGATTATGTGTGTTGAATTCATGGCAATCGTTTTTTAATTATTTAAAAAAAAATTAATGTTAAGCTTAGACTTAAAAATTTTACTTGAGGATAAAATTTGAAAACCATCTTAAACCATCACAACATACGTAGTTAGGGATTAATGGGGCCCGGGGGCCCTTCATCTTCGGGGGGGGGGCTCTGCATTTTGACATTCGAAATGTAAAATTATGATTATATACACTCCTTTGGGGACACAATCAAGCGGGAGCCCGGAGGTACTTTCGAATATGAAAACACCATCGCTTGTCCTAATTACGCCACTGATACCAGGCATTAAGCAGTTCAATTATTCAAGGGATTTCATAATTATTTATTTTTTTTACATTAGGTTTATTCACTTTATTAGCCAGTAATAAGATAAATTTTTCAGTTGTCTTTTGCTTGCCTCTATTTCGGTATAGTCAACACCTAAAAATTTTGTAAACATCATCAATATGAAAAATCTGACTAAATTTTTTTTTTTATTAAATCGAGAACGTAGTAAGACACTGCTCATCAGATAAAATAGTGAAATTGTATTTTACCTGTAGACTGCAGCCGTAGCTCAGAGCTACCGGGAGATATATCATAGAGGAAGTGTCTTACCTGGTTTTGTTTGAAAGAGAATGTGAATAAGAAATATTTTTGAATATTATTTAATACACTCATTGGGAATTGCCTCCAAAGCATATATCTTACACTTGCATTTTATATCACTCTCGAGTGATAATAATATCCTATAAAATTATATTAAAATCTTACCTTTTTGGTTTAGTGTAAACTTTTCCCAATTTTAATACTTGGAGGTCACATTCCACGTAATCGCCATTTATAGTTACCGGGTTTTATCGATATTATTCTCTGCACTTTGGACATTAATCTGACTATAGTAGGGGTGCGCAACCTTACGGCCGCCCCATGTGGCCGTGGACGCGAACAAGTGCGGCGGTGTTAAAGTTAAAATAGCTTGCTGCCGTCAAATATTTGCTATTTGGCATTATAATATAGAAAGTTGCAAACGAAAAATAGAATATTTATTTACACTCTTAAGCAATTGTTATTGTGAAACAAATTACGACTCGGCAGCTGTACCGTTAGCCGTTGGCTGCAGTGTTAAACGCTAATAATCGTAGACATTGTAGCTAATGAGGGCAGGCCATGAAGTTTAGCCCTCTAATATTAATTAGCGCCGAAACCTTAGGATTCGCACATTAGTTGTATAGTGCTTGCTCTGTGTAACCGTGTAACACCTCGGTCAACTTCAGTAGCTGCTACAATACACACACATACCCAGAGGTCTGTGTAAATCACTTTTAGCTGGCAGCAGCACCAGAAATCCAGACAGATTCTTGGCATAGCAGTGAATAATCATAACAGATTAACAGTGAAAAGGCTTTTTAATGAAAACGATTAATTTTATCATAGTTTTACAGCTTGTAGCATTAGTTACCTATAATATTATTAGCCTTAATACTCATCATGTTGATAAAAAGGAAAAGAACATTGGAAGTTTCCTTAGAAAGTATTTTTCCCGAAGGGGAACTCGTGAAAAGTTGCACGGATGTTGTTAAATGCATTGATCCGGGTAAGAAAACGGATTCTTCTCTGATTCTTCTGCCATGCAATACTATGCAATGTCATCAAAGTAATATTGCCGAGCAGCTGAAGCTCTCCATGCATGCAAAGATTAACAGTGAGGACAGCCTGTTTGCACTGGTTGTTGATGAATCTACGGAGATTTCAGATTCAGCGCAGCTAATCATATTCATCTGCTCCCTATCCCCAACACATCAACTGTGCGAGGATCTGCTCGCCGTAAAGGCACTCGGTAATCAAACTCGAGGAGAAGACATATTTTTGGCAGTTAAAAAACCGTGCATCGACTCGTACGTTGATCTGATGAACCTGAGAGACATCTGTACAGACGGAGCGCTTGCCATGGTGGATAGATTTTCCGATTATGGATTGAAGGATCACGGTAATGACATACTCATGATAAATCTTCACTGCATTATTTACCAGAAGGCGCTGTGTTTTATGTGTGTTGATTTGGATAACATTCTGAAGGGTGTGAATCGCATTATCCTTTTCATTCGTGCGAATGTTCTTCAGGACCGCGAGTTCTGCTGTTACGAAAAGAAATACTGTAGAAGCCCTGAGGGTGGGTAATCGGCTGAGGGCCATAGGTGCGAAATGTAACGTTCTGAAGTTACCTCGCTTGAATTGGAAAATCAAGAAGCACGGAAGCCGTGAACGATGCTTTGAAGACAAGAACTGAACCGGCTAACCATAAGTCTAGCCCTGGTGTTAGACACGGGAGTCCGAGTGACTCCGGCGAAGGTGTGAACTAGGGCCGTAACAAGTAGATGAAGGGACGACGACAATTTGGAAGGGTCGAAGCAGCGGACGAGGGAATGGTGAATACATCAAGTGACCAGAGCGGGTTACGTCCAACCAAACCCACCCCGTCTTACCTAGGGGTGGTACAAGATGATTGACAGTTGACTTTCGGACAATGGTAACTTGGGATCGAAGGTAGACTGGTATTAGAGGGGACGCACTGAGGAGAACTGGACAGACACACGCACACATGGGCAGACTGAGATAGGAACACAGACAGATTGGGACAAACTGAGTAAGGGACGAGAGTTAGTTAGAGTAAAGATAGTTAAAGAAGAAATGAATGAAACATAATTTATTTTGTACATCAGTCTTGGAGTTGGTGTTGGAACAAGAACTAACCAAGAGTGTGTACTGTTTGAAGATTAGAGTGAAAGAAGTGAAGACAATAACCGCGAGAACACCCAGGTCCTCTACAATGCCACGAAAAACAAGGACTGCTCTTTCAAGAACCAGGCATTCTTAAAATATGTAGCCTTTCTTGAAGATTTGTTCTTTTATAACAACTACGTCTATGAGTCTCTGCAAGGCAGAGGAACAACTGTTTGCCTCATGCACAGAAAAGTACAGGATTTCTGTGACGAATGTCGTCTGCTACAAAGTCATATCCAACAGCTCAATCAGTGTCATTTCCCACAAATCACTGCTCTAATCGAGAGAAATGAATTAAGAAAAGATGAAATTCTGGCTACGTCCTTTTCAGTCGTCCTCCAAGCGCTGTTGCTGGAATTCGCAGAACGTTTTCAGAATTTTGATGAGATCTCAGAATAAAACGAGTCTCTTTGCTTCTCCACATTTTGTTTAGACAGACAGTACGCTGCCGGACACCCAAATGGAACTGATCGAACTAAAAAGATAACGCGCAGCTTGTGACAAAATTGAAGTCAAAATCGATCTACTGGAGACATGGAGAGTTCCTGTGGAGTATTCCAAGCTTCGCAAATTAGCAAGAAACATTCTAGTGCTCTTTGGAAGCTCATGTGCGAAGCGTCGTTTTAACGAATGAAATATCTCAAGAATAAATATCGAAACCGACTGGTCGAAACCAATCTGGCGTCAGGAATAAGACTGATAATCTCCAGCGAGTGCTCGTACTGTTCTATCTATTCAATTGTTATGTTTTCATTGAACTAAAGCCACATAAAAATATATACTCATGCTGTAAGTGTGTGAAATGATTTTAGGTTTACATGACCATGTTCAATATATTAACAATATAAGAGAATATCGATTGAAATGTTTTTGTTTTTAATTAAGCACTGTGTTTGCCTACAATACATCATGATTATGTCATTATTATTTCGCGTTGACTAATACGAGAGGTAAAGTTTTTAATAGTGATCTTTTCGTCTTTCAGTAAAAATAAAATTGGCGAAGTAAAGAGTCTTGTTAATGAACACAGAAACTCAAGCAAATGGGAAGGGCGCACTTTTGTAATTTGTTTCAGGGGCTGTTACATGGGTCATTCAGCATGTCCACACATGTGGGCGGGTGATGACAGTATGCACTACCAACCCCTGCAACTTTTTTATTTATATTAAGCACAAATTATTTTCAACGCTCTGTTTAGTCGTAAAAAGAAAAAAACCTTTCATTTATTTATAACATAAAGAAATATTTCCTCTTTAAACTTTTTTTTCAAATTTAAATTTCAACAGAAATTTTAGCACAATTCTAATAAAAATATTTTTTCAATTTTTAGAACATAAATGATCCAAGATTATTTACATGAAAACATTTTGTAAATTTTTTAAAAAGTATCTTTTTAAACAAGTATTTATTATACTTACAATAATGTAATTTCAAGGTGGAGTAGGAAATTTATTTATTCTACAGTATTCGAACTTTTTATTACAATGAAATATATTAATCATGACAAATAAGTCTTGTTAGATACTCTGTTAAAATTTGGAAAAAAATGTATGCAAGAAAAGGCATGAACTTGCCCTCCCAACTAGCTAACATAGTGAAAAACTATATATATTTCGTCAGAACAAGCACAAGACGAGTGCAAATAAGCATTATGAATGTCTTTCACCGGGGTGGGCCAAACACAGTTTATAGGTAGCAAACTAGAGTGGTTCAGATTGGGTGTGGGAGGAAGTAGCTAACCGGAATGTGCATGTATCGAGACCAATAATGCGTCGCGCCCCCCCCCCCCATGTATACTCGCGTTTTTCGCATGTAGTATCTGGTATGTTATATTTTAATACTTGCAGGAAAAATAGAGAAAACAAATACTTATTACTCTTATCAAACGGTAATCTTATACAAAATGTGATTACAGTTTACGAGTAAATAACTTTCTGGATTACTGTCCAAATTATTTAAGTACTATCGGCTTCTCACGGGTTGTTTTAAATAAGGTTTTCTGTAGAAGTGTACAAATATATCCTATATTGTTTTTAAAAAACTACATTTTGGCCACCGGTTCAGAGTTAGTGATAATTTAAATATTTTTTCGCCTGTTGCCATTGCAGAAGTGTACTCAACAATTTCCAAAAGTGTAATGCTTCTACCTACGCGGAAATAGGAGAATTAGGGATTTTTTTTATTATTATAAAGCCCATATAGAGAAAAATGTTTTTGCCCCCCCCTGCCCCACATGAGCAGGAGTTTTTAAAAATGTATTCGTTAATTTTCGTCGTGAGAGCGTCCTCAACAATTTCCTAAAAGTTTCATGCTTCTACCTACACGAAAAATTGTAGACTACGTCCGTTTTTATATAAGAAAATTATATGTGGGCCCCAGCCCCAAGCGGAATGATAGTTTAATTTTTTTTTTACACCTCTTACCTTTGCGGATTTGTATTCCTCAACTTCCCAAAGTTTCATGCTTCTGCCTACACGGGAAATTGGAGAATTAGTGATTTTCAGTTTTTATACAGCTCATTTTAGGAAAAAAAAATACATTTTGGCCCCCAGAAAGAGATACTTTAAATATATTTTCAACTGTTACCATTGCGGACATGTACTCAACATTACTTAAATTTCATGCTTCTGCCTACTCGGGAAATAGGAAAATCAGTGATTTTCAATTTTTGTATAGCCCATAGAAGTACAAAAACCTTTTTGGGCCCCCTGGCCCCACATGAGCGGAAATTTTAAACGAAACCTGTTTAGGAACCTTTCCAATGTAATGTTCTGTACGTGAACTAAATTTCACGTTAGTTGGTTGTCTGGATTTTTTAATATAGCTCATTTAAGGAAAAAAGTTCATTTGGGCCTCCGGCCCCCAATGAGTGAGAATTTTAAAGAACAATTCGCCATTATTGTCGGGAGAGTGTATTCGAAAGCTTCCAAAAGTTCCATGTTTTTACGTAAACGTTAAATTGGAGAATTAGTGATGAGTTTGTTTTTAATATTAGAACAAACTACATTTGGACCCCCCATAAATGGGAATTTGAACATTCTTTTTCGCAAAATATCATCGATAGAGTGTACTTATCAACTTGCTAAAATTACATGCTTATACATACACGGTAAATAATAGAATTTGTAATTTTTTGTTTTTATATCGGCTATTTTAACGAAAGACTACATTTGGTCCCCTGGCCCCCAGAAAGATATGTCATAATTATAATTTAAATATATTTCGCCTGTTACCATTGCAAAAGTGTACTCAACAATTTCCTTAAATATCATGCTTCTGCCTACTTTGGAAATAGGAGAATATGTGATTTTTTTTACATTTTTATATAGCCCATAGAAATATTTTAAAAAATTATTTCGGGCCCCCGGCCCCACATGAGTGGTAACTTTAAACGAAACCTAATTAAGAACCTTATCCATGTAATTTTATGTACGTGTACTAAATTTCACGTGATTTTGATGTCTTGATTTTGTTAATATTGCTCAAAAAAGGAAAAATACATTGGGGCCCCCCCGTACCCCATGAGTGGGAATCTTAAAATTCTTTTTCGCAAATTGTCATTGGGAGAGTGTACTTACAACTTGCTAAAGTTTCATGCTTCTACCTACACGGGAAATAGGAGCATTAGTGATTTTCAGTTTTTTATATATTTCATATAATGAAGAAACTACTTTTGGGCTTTTGAAATATGTTTAAGAACCTGCCCCATAAAATTTTTTGTACGTGTACCAAAACACTCTATTAGGTTGTCTGGATCTTGAGTTAATAGGGAACAGACAGACAAACAGATGACAAATGAGTTTTATATTTATATAGATATTTGTAAAAAGTATTGATTTTATAACTTTAATTCTTACTTTGTTTTCACTTTTTTAATGAATCTATTTGGAAATTTGTATCATCGTGATGTAATATATACATATACATGAATTAAAATGTAAATATTTATTTAAACTTTACTTGATGATTTCACATAGCAAAGAAAAAACATAAATAATAATAATAAAATAAGTGTAAGAATCTGAACATTCTAAGATAGCAAAAATGTTATTTCCTTAAGTCGAAGAATAATTTTTTTAAAATGTAAAAGTTCATGTAAATTTTAATTTCAAAAATAAAAGGAAAATAATTACAAGAAATAAACTAACGCAATAATACAATTAGTCTGACGTGCACGACACTTAAAGATTTAGATGAAAAGCCACTTCCTTTGTCACATTTGCTTTCTTGAGGGAAATCGGTTATTGCTGTCATTGTTTTAACTTCTTCGTAATTCTAAATTAAACTCCTTTAAAGTCCTTTCGTTGTGAACTAAAGTTAAGAGATGAAACTAAAAATTTTAAAATAATTACTAATAAAATGTAACTTTACAACCTGCATATAAGTACCACAGGAAACAAAATCTGAGCTGAAAGCTAAATTTACATGTAAGCAAAAACAAGGAGCTATATAATAGAAGTGCTATAAGTTAATCTACATTAAAAGCTAGAACTCAATAAAACGTATAAATTATAAGCAGTAAAATTATAATTAAAAATTTTATACACAAATACTAGACTGGCTATCAACGACTAGATTCAGATTAATGGTTCATTTTAACAAGGCATAGATTAACCATTAGGCAAACTAGGCACGTGTTTAGGGCACCAGGCGTTTGGGGGTTACCACAAGTCCTCAAGAAAAATGTGTATATAGCACCAGTAACCCCCGCGTATTTGAAATGGCATTAGCATATCGCAAATTTAATATTGAATTGCATATTTTAACATTGGTCATACAATCTGAGGGGTAAAATACCTCCCACCCAGTTACTCAGCTATTTTTCTTTGAATTTTGTGTGCTATTTTTTAAAAATTAAGGGTATGCCTGTGCTACGTAATTTAATAATCAAGAACAAAACGCTAATCATAAAAAACTGATGTTAATATTCCTAGATCGTTGAAATCCATAATATTTGTTCCAAATTATATGTGAATAACTGATGTCCCAAAAAGTCCATAAAGCTTTCGATTATTTGGGATTGTCAATAGACTCAGCACCCGATATTTCACAATTAGATCAGTCAAACGTTGTATTTCGATATATGGTAGATGGAGAGCCATTGAGCGCTTTTTTAAAATTACTTTATTGGAGCTGCAAGGTCACACCGGTAAAGTTATGGCAAAGAAAGTGTTGCAGTATTTACAGGAATATTTGCAATTATTGATTTTTTGAAATGCAAAGATCAGTCTTACGAATAATATGATAATGCAGATAATACAATTGGGTGCTACAAGGGCATGCAGGAAAAAGTATAGAGGGAAATGACTTTGCTATATACATATGTGCCGCCCATTCAAATCCCGTTGACTATTGTTTAGAGGCAGTCAACTGATCAATACATTTTACTCAAGTTCAACCAATTGATGAGTGATTCTGAACGTATGCCCTGTGTAAGAAACGCAGGAAAAGTCTCTTTTCAATTCCAGATAGGAAGCACATGCTGCTGCAACAGAAGCTATTCGTAAGTCTCATCCTCATATTATAGAAGCGTTATAATTTTTACACGAAGACTATAGCGACAGAAGGGGAATACCAGGAGAAAAACAGAAAATATTTCAATGAAGATGAAATAATTAGAATTTGCTCTCATACTTGTCTTTTGGGAGGAAGTGTTACATTTTCACATGATCTGTCAAACTCTACAAAATGAGCATGTGAACTTGATAACGTGTTCCTATTTCTATTCTTCGCTTACAGAAAACTTGCAAGAATATGGGAATAATTTTTCAAAGATTTGAAGAAGCTGCAAAAGAACTAACATCAGGTGTGAATTTTAAGCCAACTTTGGCCTGTAATTGTAAACCAAAGGCAGTGGTCATTGATAGTAATGCCCTTGAAGTATCTCTGAAAACCAGAGACGATTTTCATATAACTGCTTTCTACATCATTGTTATAAACTTGAGACGGGGATGAGTAGACGATGACAGGTATATAATGATATAGCAGTTAGATATTCTTGTTTTTCGATGTACCATAAAACATCTCAGTGTTGTGAAGAACTAATAAATACTTATTCTGAAGATCTGAACAATAATTTATATACTGAACTACAGCAGTTTTACTTAATTTTTGCCACAATTTTCGCACATCAAAATCTGAAAACAATATGTTCAGTCATGCAGAATTATACAAAGTTATATTTAGAAACAACATGTGTGTGCTTTCCCAAAGGTAGAAATCACCGTGCACACATTCTTAACATTAATGGTTACAAACTCAGCGTTCTTTTTCTCAGTTAAAACTGACAAAATCCAAGGAGATCGACAATGAAATAAGAAATAAGATGAATGAAAGACTTGATTCCTTATATCTCATGCTGGTGATTGTGGCAGATTTGTTTCACAGATCAACTTTGATGATGACTCAACAATTTGCCAGACTTAAATCTAGAAAAAAGAACTTAAAAATATATATATGTGCTCTCTCTGACTTTCTCATTTATTAAAAAAGTTACATTATTTGTGTCTATTATCATTACAAAATTAATGATCTATTAATTTTAATACCTTAATGTAGGTTTTATATGAGTTATGGTAGTGCAAACGTATATTTTGACTACCGTTTTGCTTTGTTAGTTTTTTGCATAATATTGAACATAAAAGGGATCAGTTGAGGATCGGTGGCCCGGGGCAGAAGGGGGCACCCATGTGGGTTTGTTCCTAGGGCACCCAAATGGCTTCATCCGGCCCTGATTTTAACGATAACATCATTTGGATATTAAATTAAATTGCAATATGATTTCTTGTAGAAAAATGCACTGAACACTATCAATTCAATGAGCCTGATTACAATTTTAATCAATGACTGCTCAAGTTACTTTCAAATTACTTTTGTGGAACAAGTTTAAGAACATCTGAAATGAAGACATTTTTATCGATTAACATCAGCCCAACTAACTTTATCAACACCGTATAGAGAAGGCATACATTGTAAATGTTACCGAAAGTCTTTAAAATCATTAAAAACTTTTGAAAACATTTCAAACTCTGCACACATAGAGCGTTTGTGTTGCATTAAATACAGTGCTACTAACAGGGCATTATACAGGCCACTCTTGGCCACTCATCGCACAGTACAGCAACATTTTAGCGAGATTATTGTCGTCAAATTTGACTCTTGCAATGTGGGGCTCCTCAAGTTCTTTCAGGTGACCGTGACTTGAAGTTGACGAGGTCAAAGAATCAACATCTCTTGTATTTTGTGGAATGTTTGTGACAACATAACGGGCAACGGCCCCGTTGAATTGTGGGCGCTCTTTGACTTCTTCATGATGTACATGTTGGGGGATTACTTGACTTATATCCAGAAGGTTCCACAGGTCAGTCCTAGGGTATGTCACGAGCATGTCTGGGATATCTACACTGCGATCGTTTAATCCTATTGAAATGCGTGGCCCTAGTTTGCCTTGTTGGTTGCACTATATCGTGTAGGTAGCGATGAGGTCAAGTATAACCTTGAAAGAGCTAAAAATTTAATATGAACAGTAAATAAATTATTACAAAATTTCCGTAGCGGACTATGGAGCTGACTACGTAAATGAAATAAAATACATTTTCATCTGTTGGCACGGGAAGAGAGATGCTCAAAAAATTTTCTGGCGTCACTTTTGAGCGCTACAAAAAATAAACTGCATCAAAATATCGTTGATTAAGTGAAAAAAAACCCACTGAGATTAATATTCTGGGATATGACTTTTCATATATATATATATATATATATAAATATATATGAACATATTTATGAAAATGTGTATATTTGTATGTGTGAATGCATGTCTTTTATAACTGACTAGACCATTCATCCAATCACCATGAAAATTTTAGAGATTGCTGAGTGATGTTTTTCTAATAAGAGCTATATAAAAATGAGTTTAAGCGTTAGCTACTGACTAAGAAAATCGATCTTTACATAAAATTTTTACAATTAAAATTTGTTCAATTTCAAACCTTGAAAGTGGATCTCCATTCAGTAAAATAAGTATTATTTTAGCTCGTTTTATTTTTGGCTCATATTTATCTGTTATCATACCATTGTCTGCTGTCTGTAAAGAAATATAATAATGATAATAATAATAAATTGATAATGTACGTAGCACTGTATCCCAGCAAGGAACCGGGCTCACAGCGCTTTACATGGAGATGATAATATACATATAATAATTAAATAAACTTTCATATCAAAATAACCACTTAAATGATAGGACATTACACATAAGATACGTTAATCCATAAAAGTAATGTTGTTTCATTAATTTTGAACTAAATTAATTTAGTTTATTGAACTATTTGTGTGCTAGCTAGCGCATACCGAAGGTCGCTTATAACAAAGAACAATTTTATATTTAAAAAATAAGATTTAAAACAACTGATGTAAAAAAATAGTTCGAAAATGTAAAGTCTTATTCATGGACAAAAACAATAATTTTTTTGAATAAGCGATGGTTCTAGATAATTCTTACTTCATCTGTTATTGTGACACTGAGGCCGAAATCTACAGAGATGATTTCCTGAAGCCTGCTCACTGTCCCCAAAGCCTCAACACTAGATTTCCCTTCTTTCGCGTTGTACACGATACAAACATCTGTCAAGTCAGGCTCGTGTGGATCCGTTTCACCTTCCTCAAAGCAAGAATCGAAAAAAGTTTTTAGGATGAATTTGCACTGCTCTCTAGGTCTTGGAGCCTGGAGGCCGCTGTGTACAGATTAATCTTTGACGCAAGCGGTCGTAGCGGACCGTAACAGAGTTTTGCTATCATGGGACACGTAAGAAACGCGTAAGATGATTCATATTGCTCTAAGACCAAAAACCTTTATAATCCTGATGAGATTACATTGGAGTCCACTAATTTCTTTTCACTCAGACATCTTAGCTTCTCAATGACCAAAGGAATTCTTATGAATTGAGTCTTAACATTCAAGAGCTTGATGTATCTCTTTATGAACATCCTGGTACCTTTTGTTTGGATTTTGTAATACATTCCATATCAGCCCTACATATCTTTTTATTTCTGGATCAAGACTGGAAAATGTGGAAGCTAACCTGATGGCTTGCAAATACCTCAGTTCTGCGCAATTATTTAATTTGGCAACCTCTTCGGTTGTTTCGTTAGGATTTTTAGCTAAGGCGAAAAGGCAATATCCCATATGTTCGTATGCCC
This sequence comes from Radix auricularia, assembly GCA_002072015.1. Lineage (NCBI taxonomy): Eukaryota > Metazoa > Mollusca > Gastropoda > Lymnaeidae > Radix > Radix auricularia. The sequence continues at coordinate 293,859 of MUZC01003197.1, forward strand.
TAGTGATTAGATAATCTTGGTGTTACTGACGCTCCTCTTTGTTATTTCCAGTGTAACGTTTTTTTTGTTTTTTTTTTGGAATTGAAAGAAATAATTTCGTGAAATTGCATAAGAGCTCCATCAAAATCATTACATAGTCTCAATATCATACCAAGACTGAAGACAGCTGGAATGTTGAAATCACATGACATTTGTATGGCTTCTTGATAACGTTTTATGGCTTTATACATTTATACTGAGGCCTCGCCCTTTTTGAGCTTCCTTTTTAGCTTTTTCCTTATAACAATTTCCCAGATGATGTTAAAGTTGTCGATTTTTTTTTAAAATCTTCAGCGACTTTTCAAGAAGAATTGTAGCTTTGTTTAAGTCAGAAAAAAAGTAATAGTCTCCCACAATCTGTGAGTACCCGAGCGTCATTTGGTCCGTACTTCAAGGCTTCTTCTACAAGCTTTTCAAGACATAGACTAGAATTGAAACGATTTTTATGGTAATGAGCGATATAAGCCAGTTAAGGAATACGCTCTACCTTTCAGACTCGAGTCTTGACATTCTTCCGCGACATTATTTAGTAGTTCAAGGGCCACTGCGACGTGTTCCCCCACAGACCATTTCGAATTCATATTGACCGAGACATTAAAGTGTGTTGCACGCCTATGTAGCAGCCCTAGACCAAATTTCCAAACTTACTTTTCAGGGTATTTATTTACTGCCACTGTATACATCTCAATAGCACTTTTCAAATATTCAAGTCCACCTAACCTACCGAAGGAATACGCCAAATCCACTTCCACTGAGGTCATCAGTTTGTCGCCTTCACAGCTTTCTCGTTGCTTTTCAGCTGTTTCTAAACATTTTCCGGCATTTCCTTCATCACCCTCCCTCAACAACATGTAGGCTCTGTTAACAACAGCTGTAACATTGTGTCTATCTGTGATTTCAAGAACCGTGAGGTTGTGTTGTTGTTGTTTTTTTGCCTTCTCGATATTGCCAAGTTGAAACTCTATCCAAGTATAAAAATTCAGTTTTTCAATAACTTCATCCACCGAGTCGACATCTGCATTCAATTCTTTATCCAGTTTGATTTTGATCGATTTTATTTTATCTTTCATATGGGGTAGATTTTTGCTGAATATGCAACGGAAACTGGAAATTCTTTCATTTAAATTAATGTTGGCCTCCATTGTGTCTGAAACAATCAAATAAATTACATTATTAATTATTTTTTTTAATGTTTAAAAAAAAAAACATTTTTTTTACTATAAATCCTTTATGAACGAGACATAATAAAATGTATGTTCATTATAATACGCACCGCAAGACAATTCAAAAATCCAAAATTTTTATTATGGCTCAAATATAAAGGATTTAAAGTTCTATAGTAAAACAAGTAATAAAAATTCGAATGAGTACTTAAACGCAATTTCCATCAAAGATTTTCCTATTGTTTTATTCAAGAGAAATCCCTCTGGATTACATTAAGAGTAATTTCAAATCAATAATTCTGAAACTAAATAATGCAATTATTGCTATCTACAAGTTGCTGATAAAATTACGGTAGTCAAACGAAAAGAGATTTTTTGAAAAATTCGTTTACCAACATTGTTCTAATATTATTAGCTATCTTTTGGAGTTTGTTTAAGCCCGTTAGGAGTTATAGTTGGCGAAGAATTAGAAAATACTACATTTTTCAGGGTTTTTTATTTTCAAGGAAATTTAGTAAGCCATTTCGGTAAATATTTTTTGCCCGTGCACATCTTTGGGATCGCCATAAAATTTTTGCAAGAGACCCGAATCCCTCTATCTGATATGGTCCAGGAGTAGTTTCTTGTGCAAGCTTGAATAGACAAGACAGACATTTAAAATATAAAACGCAATTGTTAAGTTATGGGTATCTGTATGACTCTCAAGGACAGGCTAAACTCAAACAGTCAAACACCAAGAGAATAATCTATATATTTAATTTAATATATTCCACTCTTTAAAAAGGAATTTTTTCTACATACAAAGATATCCATGCTCTCCTTGCTACAAACAAAATAACATGACTATCGCATACTAACACTATGACTTCTTGTCGCCTCATGCTACGTCACAACAAAAAAAATGTGTCAATATAATGCTCACTGCGCAACACTCTTAACATTAGCATTCACAAAGCGGGAAAACCCCATAACGATCATTCTATATTACATTAAAAGTCATTTAAAGTCAATAATTAAATTCCTTCTCCAACATTGTTCTAAATATTATTTGTTATCGTTTGGCATTTTTTCCAATGAGATAGATGTTAGGGTTGGATAGAAAATTGTTTTTTTTCGTGTTTTAATAAATTTTCCAGGAATTCCAGTATATCTTTTCGGTTTTTTTTTTTTTTATTTTTTTATTAATTTTTTTTTTTTGCCCGTGCACATCCATGGGACCTCCTTAACATATTTGCAATAGAGACTAAATCCTCTACCTGGAATGGTTCAGGAGGAGTTGAATGATTAAGCTGAAAAATACACCACAGACATTTCAAATATATACACGCATCTTTTCATATGTAAATTGAGTTAAAAAACTACTAGTCTGCATGCTAAATTTCAGCTCGACCTGATCACGGGAAAGGGTTATAACAACATATTTAATATAATGCGCACCACGTAACAGATTAGCATAAAGATTAACAGATCGGGAACATATTTTTAAAAAGTATCTTCAATATAATACGCACCGCTCCACGTGACAGGAAAATTTTAACAAGGTTCTGTATCATGTTGCTTGCATCTCGTCTGAAATATGATCAAGTTTTATGGAGAATTTAAGCAACCAAAAATAACGGGGTGGAGGGGGGCAACGGAATGCTCTAAATAGCTTCACTACGTGATGATATAACAAAATTAAAGAATATAATGGTCAATTAAGTTAGATATTGGTCCACCCTGGCATCATGTAATTCTATAAAAATGAATTTCTACTGAAGGTAAATTAAAACATACTTTAAACAGAGAATGGGAAATAACTTATTAATATTAAATTATTTAAAATAAAGTTATACATTTAAAAAAATTATGTTCGTTAAGATAATAATTCAATTCTTTTGAAACAGTCTATGTTATTGGTTGATTAGAATCTCACATAACGCGGCATTCAATTCTACACGGTCCTTCTTGGTGCTGTTTTTAACGCTATTTCACTTGTAAATAACGTTTCTATATTTGAAATGTCTGTCGAGCTTGCACATGCAACTTCTCCTGAGCCATTACAGACAGATGTTTGGGGTCTTTTGCAAACATGCTAGGAGTTCCCTAGGATGTGCAACGGACAAAAATAATACCCAAAAGGTTTATTTGATTTCCTGGAAAATAAAAAAAATTTAAAAAATACCTAAACAATATCAGTTTATTGTCTATTTTATCGTCAACCATAACATATAGCTGGTTGAAACAAACGCCAAACTTCTTCTTCTTCTGCGATCTCAATATTGAATATTGAGTTTTGCGTGCCACGAGTTTTGCGCCAATTGGCCCGTGGTCAGCCTTTGGTCAGCCAAGACCATCTGCAAGGCAGCAGTTGTTTTTTGGCAGGTGATGCAGCGTTCGCATGCCACGGCTAAGGGTTCCACGCATTACCCCGCCGCTTTTTCGCCCATTTGGAGCTGGGTGGGACTCGGGGACGCCCTTGGCTTCCCATGGATTCGAGCTCGTGACCATCGGAACGACAGTCGAGCGCGCTTGCCACAAGACCACCGCGGCCCCCTAAGCGCCAAACGACTACTAACAATATGTAGAACAATGTTGAAGAAGGAATAATTGAAAAATCTCTTTTCCTTCGACTCGTAATTTCAGCAGCAACTTGTAGATATCAATTTTTTAATTTACCTTCATAATTATTGATTTAAAAATGACTTTTAATGTAATCTAGAATGATAGTTAACGTGGTTTCCCGCTTTGTGAATGCTTATGTTAGATTGGTGCACGGTGCGCATTATATTGACACATTCTTCGTGTGATCAGCGTGATGGGATATGATGTCATATTTTGTTTAGTTTCAAAATTACTTATTTGAAATGATTTTTAATGTAATCTAGAATGATTGCCCTTGAAAAAAAAATTGGAAATTTTTTGATGGAAATTGCGTTTAAATACTCATTTGACTTTTTATTTCTTTATTATTTTTTTTTTAATTTTAAGTCTATTTTCTACTTTTAAACTTATCAAATTTGTCTTAAATTTGATAGAAAATATTGATAAGTTCTGATTTTTAAAAACATTTTACTTGACATTATCAGATAACAAAACAATAAATGTTTACAAATAGAAGAGCATACTACACAAGTCTTCCTCACGTTTCTTGTTGTTCAGATTACAACCATTTCTTTGCTTTCAAATTAAATTCGATGTCAATAAAAATTTAGTGTCCTCTTTTAATACTAAGGAGCATTTTAAATTCCCGATTTAAAAAATATTAATTAATGTTAAATAATTTAATAATAATGCATTGCCAATGAAATACATAATTTCCCTTATACTTAATATTCAATATACAAAACTATCAATTTGAAAATTCTTAGTTTAAATGTCCCCATTGCCTGCACCAAATGAATCCAGCTATTTTGTCAACTCAATGACGCAATTCAAGGGAAATAATTTATATTTACCGCTCAGAAAAATGAATTTCACTATCTCCCTTGTATCGTCTGTGTTTGTGTTTCGCAAAAAAAAATTTTACACAATTTCCAGATTTTCCATTACATAAGGATGGGCAGATACACCAGTCAAATGGGGGGTGGGTGAGGGGAGGGGAAACAAAACTGTTTTCAAGATCTGGTAGCCCTATAGCTAGCTTAGTCAATTTATTGAAACCATCCAAATATTTGGAACTTATATCAATGTTTATACAACGATAACACAAATTCTGGTTACAAAAGCAGATCCTAATTATGCATCTTTAATTATGGGATATTGTAAATAAATAGTTTATTGGTTTCCCGTCTTCGTATTCGCTAAACTAAAACTTGAGTCTGATTGTTATTTGCACTTTTGATTTGCGACGTCAAATAAATGCATTAAAAGAAATAACGTATCATGTATGGTTAAAAATTGTGGCTTGATTGTATGTTAAAAGAACATGATTGTATGCTGACCAAGGTCATGATTGTATGCTGACTTAGGGAAATGATTTTATGCTGACCAGGGACATGATTGTATGTTGACCAAGGTCATGATTGTATGCTGACTAGGGACTAGTTCTGTCAACGGGTACCGCACATTTTTGTCTCCACTCCTATCCTTACCATACTTTAAAAAACATTTTCAATAGCTGAATGATTTTCACTATAATAACAAAAATAAATAATTGGGGTGGGTTCGTCCACTCAGTAAGACACAAAATAGGACACAGGCGTGATAACTAGGAATGGCTAGAAATGATATTGTCTTTGACTTGCAAATACGACGCTCATCTTTGCTACCGATTGAGACGCGCTAACATATGTCTCCATTCCTATCCCCACCATACTTTAAAAGAAATAAATACCTGCTATATTCTGTTGTTGTTGTTTGTTTGTTTGTTTAGTTTTTTTTTTTGTGTTTAAAAAAATCATATTTCAATCATTGAACAGTCTTCACTGTATAACAAAAATAATTGCTGGGGGATGGGTCCACTAAGTAGGTAAAAGTCCTGAAAAGTTTAGTTAATTAAAACAAAGCTATAAACTAGAAATAACCCACCATGTCATCATACGATTAGCGCCCCCCCCTCCCGAAAAAATCACTTTAGCACCTCTCTGCTCATTGTTTTTACACCACTGTCCTACGATAGTATTTCAATGTCATCATTTTCCCATCGTTGACTCATAACATCAAAATTTGCATTTCCACAATAAACAAAGCAGTAAAAGGCTAATGGTAGTAATAGCGGGCATAATGACGAAAATTGTGAGGCATTTCGAACGGGTAACCCGGGTACCCGTTCAAATTTTGGACGGGTACCCGGGCAGCATTTTTCAACATTATCGACAGCCTTACTAGGGACATAGTTTTTTGTTGACCAGTGACCAGGGACATGATTGTGTGCTGACAAGTGACCAGGGACATGATTGTATGCTGACCAGTGACCAGGGACATGATTGCATCCTGACCAAGGTCATGATTGCATGCTGCCCACGGTAATGATTGTATGCTGATCATGAAACATGATTGTATGCTGATCACGGACATGATTGTATGCTGACCAGTGACCAGGTATATGATTGTAAGCTGACCAGTGACCAGGGACATGACTGTATGTTGACCAGTGATCAAGGACATGACTGTATGCTGACCAGGGACATGATTGTATGCAGACCAGGGACATGATTGTATGCTGATCACGGACATGATTGTATGCTGACCAGGGACATGATTGTATGCTGACCAGGGACATGATTGTATGCTGACCAGGGACATGATTGTATGCTGATTAAGGACATGATTGTATGCTGATCACGGACATGATTGTGTGCTGATCAGTTTCAGGGACATGATTGTATGCTGACCAGGGACATGATTGTATGCTGACCAGGGACATGATAGTATGCTGATTAAGGACATGATTGTGTGCTGATCACGGAGATGATTGTATGTTGACCAGTTTCCAGGGACATGATTGTATGCTGACCAGGGACATGATTGTATGCTGACCAGGGACATGATTGTATGCTGACCAGGGACATGATAGTATGCTGATTAAGGACATGATTGTGTGCTGATCACGGACAGGATTGTATGTTGACCAGTTTCCAGGGACATGATTGTATGCTGACCAGGGACAAGATTGTATGCTGACCAGGGACATGATTGTATGCTGACCAGGGACATGATAGTATGCTGATTAAGGACATGATTGTATGCTGATTAAGGACATGATTGTATGCTGACCAGGGACATGATTGTATGCTGACCAGTTTCCAGGGACATGATTGTATGCTGATCAGTGACCAGGGATATGATTGTATGCTGCCCAAGATCATGATTGCATGCTGCCCAAGGTCATGATTGTATGCTGATCACGGACATGATTGTATGCTGAATAGTGACCTGGGACATGATTGTATGCTGACCAGTTTCCAGGGATATGAAAGTATGCTGACCATTGACCAGTGATATGATTGTATGCTGACCATTGACCACGGATATGATTTTATGCTGACCAGTGTCCAGGGGCATGATTGTAAGCTGACCAGTGACCTTGGATATGATTGTATGCTGACCAGTGATCACGGACATGACTGTATGCTGACCAGTGATCAAGGACATGATTGTATGCTGACCAGTTACCAGGGACATGATTGTATGCTGACCAGTGACCAGGGTCATGATTGTATGATGACTAGGGTCATAATTGTATGATGACCAAGGTAATGATTGTATGCTGACAAGGGACACTGCAAGCAACATTTTTGAAGGTTAAAATTTTCTTGTCCTCCAATAAACTCTTTGTCAGAATTAAAAGGATATAATTTTCTTTTTAGATACAACCGAGACTGGTTTGCTCTTCGCACATGCGTAATTGGATATTGGCTCTGCCACATCATATATTTGATCAACTGTCGATTGGAACTGAATGTCAAACAAATAGTGTCACAAGTATTTAAATCCTAAATGCCCCATCTTCACCCAAACACACAGATTGACCTCAAACAAATCATAAAAGGCTTTTCAATCCTTATGCTTAAACACTTGTGTACTATTAACTGCTAGCATGGCTTTAAAATATTTTTTATAAATACCTAGGTACAATATCCACAATTGAAACTCATATTTTCGCGTAGAGGATATGTAGATAATTGGTTTACCTTTAGTTAATAGGTTCACGTAATTTTACTACTAAGAGAAGAAAAATAAAATCAATTATGTTAGAGTACCGTCATAAAATGTCTTTCGGAGGAGTAAATACATACTGCAAATGAAAATATATCAGGTTTTTTTGTCTAACGAATGACAGGGTTTTTTAACTCAGTTTTAGGTGACATCTGAAGCTTCCACGTTTCATAATAACAACACCACCCCAACAAATAAGAACTTTTCTTTTGTTTTAAATGTGATATCTCGAGCAGTTTGTTTTTCACTGAAATTATTAATAGTACAACAACAGTTGTCAACTATTCCATCATCAAAACAGGTAATTTAAAATATTTTATTTCAGTTGATCTCATTTATAGGACGACTCTAGCGCTACCGTACATTAGCTCCCTTTGGGTGGTTTTTTAAAAAAAAACGTAGTAAAACAAATTTAGAAACTGATGTGTCAAAATGACAAAGCTGAGAATCTCCCAGCCACACTTGAAGAGCTTCTAAAGAAATGTGAACTGTTATGGGAGACAATCAGGCCGCTGAACTCTAGTATTCCATCTACTATAGTAAAATGATAAAACTATTTTAATGATATTCCCCCCCAAAATAACAACATTTCTTCGTTTAAGGAAACAACACTTACACTTTTTCTATAAAGTGTTAATGGTTTGTAATTTGTAGTAGACTGGAACACACTCGTATTTTAATAGTTTTGAAAACAAACCTATTTTGTACAACGTCGTTAATTTTCTTTCTGTTCGAAGCAGCTTCCTAAATAATAAATGGGGCAATAAAACGCAACGGCTCATTACCGAGGCGTGATCGGGGGAAATTTGAAACGTAACCGGCTACACGAAAGAATCAATGAAGCGTAAATGGATAAATCGCAAATCCTGAAGTAACAGTCCTATAATGTTTAGAACCAATCACCTCATTTCCCCCAAGAATTTGATATTATCAATCACAATGAAAACGTGAACATCGTTTAATTGCTGCCATGGTGCACTGATGCTTACACTCGTATATCCATTAGACGGAGGCGATTACAGGAAATCGGCGGAGCGGGCAACTGTATGGTACACTTTGATGTGGACATTAAACTGCTTCCTAATTATTTTTTTTTTTAAATGGTCGAAACCCTTTGTCCATCACCAGCTTCACTAACATGTGTGATTTTTTTAAATAAAAAAAAAGTTCTATCGCAAACACGAAGAAAACCTTAAGACTCTGAGCTTCCCGGAATTCGTCTAAAATCACGTGATTATGAAGATACTTTAAGGAAGGAGTGGGAAGGGTGAGGTGATGCTATTTGGAATCGTTTGAGGACTTTGTTTAAGAATTAAGGGTTTTTTTATATTATTATTATTATTATTATTATTATTTATTATTTTTATTTTTTTTAATTCTTCAAAAAAGTGTTTTTAAAAAATATATTAATGGGTTATAAGGTTAAACTACTTTCAGAAGCTTTAACTCCTCGCGCTGTCATGTGTAGAGTCACTTGATTGCTTATACAATAAACACAAACAAACACATCCGCTAAACCACACACAGAAATCATACAACCAAAGATAGGCAGTAACCGTACTTAAAGTGCACATTTTCGGACAATTATGTGTGTGGAGAGCACTGGGAGAGTATGAGTCATCAAAAGAGACAAAGATCAGCTGTAGGTTTACCTTCGCATTTAAAAACAATCTGAATTTGAATTTATTCTTTAAAAAATATCTGGTTCTCTGATTGTGTCGAATAGAAAGTTTTAATACTTGCGTCGAGAAGGGGTGTCCTCTACGTGGCTCGACAGACGAGTCTAAGGTCGTGGAGCTGACAACGACCTGAAACTGACAACTCCTGGCAAGCAATGCCGAAGTCCAATATGTTAGGTGCTAGGTGCTAGTCACACATGACCACAGTCGCTGTACGGATCTTAGGCAAAACATTTAGATGAAATGCCGATGATGAAAACCAAGAACACGTTGAGGGTCGGGTTACTCCGAAGTGACCGTTTCGTCACCCTCAATATCTAGAAACGCCACTAAGAGTGCCGGTTTAGCATCTGGAGCACCAGTACGGATTAGCTAAAGGTTCCGATTAGAACGCATTGGACCCCAGCTCTGAGAAAACTTTCCAGTGGGGGTTACACCCTAGGTAGGTCATTGATGATCCCCCGCATTGCGGTGGTCCTAACCATCGAGACTCGTAAGCTTTGCCGGGGTGGCGCCGAAGTGATAGCGAGTCGAAGTAGGGAAAAATCCACCCTTCCTAAGGGAGGTCAACTTGGTGGGAGGCGTTTTCGACCTAGTGTCTTGGACGCCCAGGTGGCCGCTTCTAGAAGCGAATGCTCCGGGGTGGCTTCTCAGCTTTTACGTCCCCTATGGAGCCAGAGAGCTGAGTGGGTTTTCCGGGAAGCCCCATAAAGAGCGAAAACTCGGGACTGCTTACTTTCTTCCACATGTAGGAATACTTGCGTTGTGATAGTTTCACTAAATAGATCAGATAAAACATTTAAATGTTCAAATGGATCCCGGAAAAACGTCAATTAAAGACGTCGATTGCCATTCATGTTGCAGGCATTGTCTCTGTTAGAATTCAACAAGTGGAATAAGGTGGTATCCGTACACTTTCAGTGTTGTATCTCCTTGCAGGCCGGATCTGACCTGTAGCACTTAGTTCGAAGACCCCGCCCTATAATCTGTTCTTCGCGTAAAGATAAAAGTAAAATACCACGTAAAACTTCTCGAAGGACGTGGTACTAATGAGGTTATATTGGGTGTTGAATGAGTTCATGAACGTATCAGGAGGACACAGCTTCAGTTCACTATCGATCTGACGTAGCTGCTTGTTTGTGTCATGATTGGTAATGAGGACGTTTGGGAGCTTGTATCTGTCGTCTGTAATGATAATGTCAAGGGGTTCCATTGAGTTACAACTAATAGCCAGCCAGTCGATTCAAGGCTGTGGGGAAATTCATTTGTCAGCCAGTTGAGATTTCGTCACAATACGTCAGTAACTATAAAGAATATGAGGTCTTGTGATAAAAATTAATTGTAATGTATCATCAATATTGATGTGCCTCAATAATTTCATAAATGTGTGTTAATTCAAGTGTCTTTCCGAAATGTGTCTCAAATAAGGATCAATATCTCATCAATTGTAATTGAAATTTTTTTTATAAGTTTCTATAAATGGTATTTTTCACTAGCTGTTGAAGAATATGATAGTTTAAAGAAGCGCCTCTTTTACTTGGTTATGATCTGTTCCTTTGATAATTTTAAATGATTAAATGTAGGGGCTAAAGTGGTTCCCTACGTGGTCCCTATGAACCCCAAGGGGTTCCCTGATACAATTCAGGGACTCTGTTAATGATTAGAATTGATTTGGGGGCCATGAACAAAGTCAGGGGGTCCTCGCAAGGTTTAATATAAAATAATAAAATTGTGATCCATTTTTATTTCTATGGAAATTAAAATAAATAATAAATAAAATATGATTTGAATGTTTTTTCTGCTATTTGAATACCAAATACGGTGTTAACTGGAATAAAATGCTGGTTTACCTAGAAAAAGTCGTAGAACTATAGTAATTTCCACAGCTGTAACCACTCAAAATACGTAATTGCAAGCTCATGTCTTATGCGTAAGAAATGAAAGATTGCCATAAGTAAGAAAAGTACAGTTTTAAAAAAATGTAAATCAACAAGTATTGCATATTTGGGTAATTTTTTCAGTGTCGGGAAGCTATATAAATCTAAATTGTATCCTATCATCAAATTACTTTTCAAACAGGCTTTGCTGCAGCTTTCCAGTTAATAATTATTAACAGTAGTTTGTTACAATAGATGAGAGAATAACTGAGCCGAAGAGAAAATTCCGGCCATAAAGTGTTGTTTAATATTTGAAGTATGGCTAAATGTTTATAAACAGATACGAAAGGTGAAATCTTATTAACTGAATTAAAAGATTTTGGAAGTTAAGGCTATACCCTTGAATTTATGGAATATTTAAAATAAGCTGTATTTTTGCATGCAATTTCAATACATTGTGTCATTCATCGATAAAATATATTCGCAATAAATTTTGCTGAAACTTTGCATGAATCAGTAGATTATATCATAAGAGCAGTTGATACAATCAATAGGAATGACTTCAATAAAGAACTACCCTTTTTTTTTTTTTTTTTTAAAAATGAAGAAGACTATAATCGTTTACTAGTTCACACAGAAGTATGTCGGTTATCAAAATATACAAATTTAAATCGATGTCATACTCTCTTTGATAACCCTGTTGGAATTTCTGGAAAGCAAAGATAAGATATGAGATACAATTTTAGTTATTAACTCAAAAAATATCATATCCTTTTTCACTGATTTATTTTCAAATTTAACGAAAGTGATTGGAATGACAAGTGGCCAATTAAATTTAATCAAAACTAAAAGCATAATATCTGCGTTTGTGCGTTTGTTGCAAAAAATTGTGTGTACAAACAAAACTTGGGAAGAGAATAATGTTCTCAGTTTCCAAATCTTTTAAATTGTTAAAATATATATAAAGATTTGCTGGGTTACTATCAACAGCGGCTCTTTAATCAGCCTGTACCCAAAGATTTGAAGAAATTCTTTACTTGGATATTCCCGACTGGCAGTTGAGCCCATTGTACGTGGACAAACTTCGATCCCGAACACAGCAGAATCCACATTAATACAGCAGCATCATATTGAAACCATCCAAATATTAGGAACCTATGTCAATGTTTAAACACAAATTCGGGTTACAAAAGCAGATCCCAATTATATATCCTGAATTATGGGTTATTGTTTATAAGTAGTTTATTCTTTATCTTAGATATACAGACGCTCCTTCTATGCAGAAGATAATTGCGTCCACAGACCATGAGAGATGATCTGTTGGCAAGTGATGTAGCGGTCACAGGCCACGGCTATAGGGGTTCCACGCATTACCCCATGCCGCCTAACTATTGTCTAGTTAGGTACCCATTCGGAGCTGGGTGACTCGGGGACTCCTCAGGCCCCGAGAACAAATCCTCGTCTTCGTGTGGATTCGAGCTCGTGACCATCGGTATGACAGTCGAGAGCGCTACCTCTCGACCACCACGTCCCACAAGTTTACTGCTTTCCCATCTTCCTATTCGGTAAAATAAGGATTCAGTGCCGTTATGAAACTCATCACCAAAGAATAGAAACCGGCTAGATATTAGACATAAGTGCTTGTTGAGTCCTTCAACAGTAAAGATTTAGAACCGTTACAATTTTAGAACCATTTCGGGTGGGTCCACCAACGCAACAAAGGGACGCTGTACTTGAGATATGCAAAGATTCTGGTAAGTCTGATGATGGGCAATGGAAAATGTGTAAAACGCTGCAATAACTTAGTAATAGGTGATCACGTGTAAGATGACTGAATATATTCGAATGCATGCATGTGAGCATGTGCTTAAGAGTTGGTATATGACAACTGACCAATCGAAATAAGAGCTGCACGCTGACCCAAGCCATAGCCCAGGGGTGTAGCCAATTGCAACTGTTAGGAATGTAGGGCAGACGCAACCCATAGCGTGGCCAGTGGTCTTTAAAAACTTGACCCAAACATTTCAGCAGCCTCTCTCTCAGAAGATTCAGATTCACAGTGCACCAGGTCTGAGGTGTTGACTGTTGAATAGAGTTGAGCCTAGCTGAGAAGTCCGTGTTCAGGTTTGAGCAGTACTTATAATAGTCAAATGTATTTTGTATAGCTCAAATGTATTTTGTATGTATTACTATTTAATGAGTTTATTGCTTATATGCTTTTTGATTGATATGTTTATTGATATGTTGATTGATATGTTTATTACTATCAATAGTTTAATAAGATATTCATTATTATTATTTCAGCTAGTAAATAGTTAGTAAAGTAAAGCTAGTAGTGAAGCTTTGAACTTTTAGTTAGTGTAAGATTAAACTAGTAAAGTCCATTACTAGTAAAGTAAAGCAAGGTAGTAGTAAAGCTAGTAGGTTAGACGAAGAGACCACTAAGTTAACGTATTAGAGGAGCATCCCAGGCAGAAGACGCGTTGGTGTTGCGATGAAGAGACAATGTGGCCTTGTCTCACACGGAGAACCCTTGCTGACGATGGTCATCGCTGCGAATTAACCGAGCTGTCAATCATCTCGGTCAACTGAGAGATTGACCCCGGACTGACCCAGGGAGAGGGGGGAAAAGAGAATTGCATTGTTTCGTAGAGCTACGCCTGAGTGGAGGAGTATAGAAGTACCAGCCATTATCCTGTAGCTCCTACAATTTCAGGCGGGAAGTTGGGAAGTCGATATTTGAATTGTTTATGTATAGATTCACGAGTACCGTATGTCTTCTCTTAATATATTGTTATATATATATAGAATCTATTTGTTTTAATTATTTTCTCAGTCGTTTAAACAGAGGCGTTATGGGTTATTATTTATGTGTGTTAATTATTGAAGTGTAGTACTAGTTTAGGCTAATACTAATTGTAAATATTTTTACTATTGGGGGCTAGAGCCAAATTATTATTATAATAGAAATTATAGCTAAATACCCTAGACAACAAGTCATATAGATGCTGGTATCTATTCAACATTTGGGGACTCGCCCGAAAAAGGATTTAACATCTGGAAGCTCGTCCGAAGAAGATTTCAACAGTGCTCATGGGGATTAGCGGTTTCTTCTCACAAATATTGAGTTGGACAAAAATACACGTAAAATATATCCACGTTCATCCAAGTCATTAATTATTTTAAATTTTATTTTAAACAAGCTATAATTTCAATTAATAATTCTTCATCAAAATTTTGCTTTTTTACACTGAGGGACCCATGGTTGATATGTCTTTGTAAAAAGGGGTCCATGGATCTAAAGAATTTCGGAACATCTGTTCTTCAAGGGAAATACCTACCCATGCATTTGATGTTGTCAAAAAATGGCTGCTTGTCTATTGTGATTGTATTCTAATTATATATTGTTAACAATATTAAACATATTTACACCAACAACAAAAAAAACACCAAGCTAAATGACCTGTAGGGGAAGTTTCAAGGCTTAATAGGTAGGTGGAAAAAAAAACAGTTTGTGGTTTGCTCCACAGTCTAAACAGGATGCGACTAATTGTTCTTACCAATTTTTTAAAACTCCAAAATAAAGGGTGATAAAGAACAAAGACATTTCGAGATATAATAGGGACACTTTTTTATATTTTATTTTAATTGATTTTTTTCTAAAATCAAGCTCTCTCTTATTTTAAACGTTTTTATTTCACTTGCACATTTCGTAAGTCAGTTTAGAACCAAATCTGTAATTCATATGTTCTGATTGAGCGGAATTTTCCATATATGTTGATTGTCGCTGGCAATATATGAATCGAGAATATTTAATTGATACTATTCCAATTTCTAGTCTAGTTGATAAGTTTTTAAAAAAAATAGAAGTGTAAGCTTAACTTGCATTTTTAACACGAAAACTTAAGGTGAACATGTTAATTCATTTTTTTTAAAGTAGTTATTTTCGTATCCCTCTTATTCTAAGACAAGAAGAAGTCCTCCTTATAACATATGATATGAACGCCCCGTGCTTTCATTATAATGGGACACGGTGGTCGAGTGGCAGCGCGCTCGACTGTCGTACTGATGGTCACGAGTTTGAATCCATGCAAACACAAGGATTCGTTCCCCGGAGCTAGGGCGCCCGTGAGTCACCCAGCTCCCAATGGGAACCTAACACTAGTTAGGCGGCTGGGTAATTCGTGGAACCCTGATAGCCGTGGCCTGTGACCGCTGCATCACTTGCCAACAGATCATCCGTCATAGTCTGTGAACGCAATCATCTTCTGCATAGAAGGAGCGTCTGTATACCTAAGAAGATAAGATAATTATAAGTATGTGTGAATGATCTCGGGTGACAGGAGAAGCTAGTTGTTTTTAAAGTGTTTTTTCCTTCATATATATATGAAGTATAACGTCCTTAAATAAACTTCACCTATAAATATTGTCACTTATCTATAAGAAATATAGCACTGATATGTCACAAACAATAATCGACATAAATGAAACGATACGTCGATGCCTTTCATTTGGGATAGTTGTAGATCCCTTTCTAACATCCGAGTCAACCACCTTTCTGACTTCTGACCCCCCTCCCTCATGGCCAACAACCACGACCCCACACACAATTGACCCGTTGAAAACATTTTGAACCTTTTCAAGCATCGCTCACCCATCGGGTGCGCAGTAGAGATCCAAGCTGCTCGCACGTCATTCATACTCGCCACCCAAACATCAAACACCCGGCTGACGAAGAACGCGGCACTTTTTTCAAACTACGACCAGAGAAAGAGAAAGAGAGAGCTCGCAGAACTCTGGATTGTCATAAACAAATTCTTGCGACACAGACCTTGTCATGCAGGACTCGGTAAGTTAGGGATTCCCTCCCTTACTTTAAGTTTTTAAAAATATGCTAGTAACTATTGCTAAAGGACTTTTTGGAAAATCTTTTCAATATATTTTTCGGATCATCTCGGATGGGGAGTTGATTAGCGATTTCTCATATTTATATAAGCCTCGTCAATTTTTCCACAGCGCCGATCTTATTTCTTATTTCATTCATGACTGGAAAGTCTTATATAAAAGCATTCTATAATAAAGGTAAAATACATTACTTAGAATATTACTTTAGTCAGTCTATAGACAGTGTTAATAATTATTTAATTACATTTTTAAAAATAGTTTAACGTTTTCAAAATCTTTTCCTCGACATTGAATAGGGTAATTGGTAAGATCACGTGACTAGAGTATCAAAAGTCATATTTTAAGTGATTGTGATGCCAGCGGACAAAATCTCTGACTCACAAGTGCGTAGCTGACTTTTGACATTAGTAGAGATGTACAATGTCTAATTGTCTCCCTGGTACGTAATAATAATTTTAATCTACATATACAAACTGATATTTACATAATTTACATATGCACTCACAACTCCTACTTCATTTGACAGTTTTTATCCGAGATATAACATTTCACACAGACATGTCTTGGGTACATTGAAGTACATAAGATACTTAGAAATAAGTTTGGCTACAGACAAGACCATGGGAAATATATTTGTTTATTTAAAAAAATGTTTAAATTAAGTATTATAGAAATAATTGAGCAAAAGTTTTATTTTTTTTAAATATTTTGCACGATGGGATATTCATTATACTATAGCTATTTCTCTCATTCCTGTATAGCTGATGTGATAAAATTTCTCATGTAGCAAAAAATATAACACTGTGATAATGCTGTAAATATATTTTAACAAACACTCATGTTTATATGCTTGTAATTTTGTTATGTTTTAGGCCATTTCTGACTCCTTGTTCAAGGCGATTAGAACTAACAAATTATTGGTGTTGTAACTTTTCCTGTCTCTAACTAAACATTGCTCATCATTTAATTACATTGCACTAAAATTAGGGCTGTTAATGATTAATTTAAATTTAATAGTTAACTTTTGACAAATTAACGATTAATTAATACTTAATTTCAATTACATCCATAAAAAATTTAAATGTATGATGTCATAATTAGATCTAACACTTATTAAACGTTCTTGTTAAGAATCTAAATAGCACAGAAACGCCTCCTTTATATGTCATATTTTAACCAACTACGCAGAAAGACAAGTGACTTGACTTTATACGGTTCAAGGGATGAGTGTGTCTATTTGACACTATAACCAGCCGAGCTGGACAATCATTCACATGGAACTGAGGTAACTGGTATGCACAGAAAGGTCTTGGCTAAGAATGACTTTACGGGATATCGGTGTTCTTTTTGTTTCTACAGGAATTTTCATCTCCATTTCGTAACGCAGTAATTCGTCATTTTCTGTTTCTGAGTTTCCATTACTCCCATCAGGTTATTACTTTTTTTTTATTTGGTTTGATGAGTGTGCGAAGTGTTCGAAACATGGCATGCAAACTTTATCAACATTTAAAACATTACGGTCAGTAATCCTCAGGATATATATTATTTATCGGCCGCAATTTCTTTTTACTATTTGACTTCCAATAATTTGTAAGTCCTGAGTAGACTAATCCTTAAAATAATAATTTAATCGTTAAAATTTTTAACGATTAATTGAGAAATCAATCGTTAATTTCCCTACGAAATGTTGAATATGTTCCATTCTCGAAAGCTTTTACCATTTGCTTGCAAGTCATCAGTTCTGCTGCATTTTATCTCAACCAACTCCTGTCATTTTTTTTCTTCTCAAACCAGGTCATAAGCTCTTTTGATACGTCGATATAAAGCTCTACGAAAGTTACATCTAATTTACGAACGAATTGCATTTTAAACATCCTTTATGGATTCGGTCACCTTTATAAATTTTCAGACCGCAAATTACATACCAGTTTTTAAAAAAGTAATTTAAATACATTGGTACCTTGAGATACGAATGCTTCACAATGCGGGACATTCAAAACTAGAAAGGCCACTCGAAGAATATTGTGTTCCAAGGTACGAAAAAACCAAGATACGAAAAAACCAAGATAAGAAAAAAACCAAGATACGAAAAAACCAAGATAAGAAAAAAAACAAGATACGAAAAAACCAAGATAAGAAAAAAAACAAGATACGAAAAACGCACAGCTGACAAAACTGGAAGTCACATCATTCAACGCGCAACTAACAGTTCTGCTCTCCTATTGGTCAGTATCAGCCTTGATGCTATGTTGCAGCTTTGTGTTCGTGCGCGTCACGCACACTTTCTTTACTGTGTTGTTGGTTTGGTGTTGGTGTCCTATATTCTTAAATATTTTCGTGAAATCATTGAGAACTAAGAGCTCGTCATTTGAAGACATATTTAGGAGGAAAACTCTATAAAAGACGCCAGTGTTTAGAGTTTGGTAAAAACGTTGTTAACATACGCAATATCTCTTGCTTGAGAGTGGTCTGATCATCTACTACGTGTTAATTTCCATTTTCCATCTCTGCATGCACCAGCTGATAGCGGTTAGGCCCTGCTGTAGAAAAATATCAGTCGATTGGCATCCTGTATCGGTTCTCCAGATGACCAAATCGTCAGGACGCATTACCGCACTATTACCCAACTGATTAGGGAGGTCTATGATGTAACCAGGAAGAGTGTGCAGCTGAGATCTGGTCCTTGGGGTCGTCCTTGTCGCAACGGTTTTATCTTTTAGGCTTCACTGCCGTATGTTGTATGAAATCTTTAACTAAATCGCTCAAAAATATATCCACGAACACGCTGTCAAACTGAAATGGACTCCGGCCTCGAGAAACTGTGTTAAAATAATGCTTTTGCTTTCTCATTTTTTTTTTTAAAAAGCGTAGAGTTAGAAGTGAAGATAGATATACCCATAAGCAAGACTCCTTTGTGCTTACAATTTTCTGACTCCACCAAAAACGACCCTGAAAGCTAAAGGGCGCGCCACCTCCACCCACATTGTGCTCCACAAAGCCTCGATTGAATGCGGCGTTTCTTGCTGTGACATAATGTCCGTATCACACCATTACTGCTTCGGATAACGGTCGCCGAAATGACCGAAGTCCTACGGGAAATATCTGGCACAGTATCCATAACTCGCGTTAATGGCAGCTCTTTAAAAAAAAACTGGGACATAATCGAAAATGTTTGAGAAGAGATAAGGAAGGGGAGGGAAACTGGGAAAGGGGAGAGAAGCTGTGGAGTAGTAAAACGAGAGGAGAGAATCGGAAGAGGAAGTCTGTGTAAATTGATGTTTAATTAAAATTGACAGAAAATGAGGGAATGATGAATTAATTACCGGGCCTATTAATGAGTAAATTGCCATTCTTATTGCTGCGTAGGGGTGTACATGGTTCAAATGTGTGAAATCCGGCTGCAGCCTGATTTGACCGGATTTATAAAGTGAAATCTGGTAGGAGTTGGAGCCGGAATTTGAGCTGCAGGCGGATTTGTAAAAATGGCTGGATTCCGGATATGCCGGAGCCGAACTCCCCCTTATGCTGAGGTTTTTTTGGTTATTTTTGTGGGGGTCATTTCGGGGGGGGGGGGGTTAGTGATAGAGGGGAGTGGTTAGTAATTTGAAAGCAGCTCCCAAAATGGTGTAAGAACTGCTGTTTCTAATATGGACATAAAATACACTTCCAATTACTGCCAATAAAGGCGTAGCGCTAGCTAAGTAAAATTAATAAGTCTGATAAAAGAATTGACGTCTGGATGTAAATTAACTCGGGAAGTTTTTTTTAATGTATTTTCTAATACAGACAACGCAGTCTCCTTTGTTTTTCATTTTCTCAGAGTTTATACTCATGCTACTAAAGATTTTTTTTTCAATTTTTTTTAATTTGACTTTATTTTAGACAGCGCACCAACCCACATTTCTATGGCGGGGACTCATCGTTTTAAAGTCAACTTATCCGAGAGTAGGAAAACTGTGAATTCAAAACCGGAGATTAGGTCGCATAGGCTGGATGAGATGGACACAATCGCGATTCCGGCAACTCATGTATGATCTGAAAATGCGATGTCCCTTTAAATTCTCCAGATGCGTGGAGACAGTCAATTAGCTGTCTACGGAGCAAGTTTGTCCTCCAAAGAAAAGAAAATCTCAGTCTTGACATTTTTGTTGAGAAGCTTGGATCATCTTAAAATTGCGATGGACAAATGCCAGGCGAAAAATAATATTTTAAACTTTTTAACTTTAATAAATAACATAAAAAGGGTAAATTGTCGTTTTAAATTAAGACACACGTAAAGTATCTTTCAAGACAGTTTTTATGAAAAGTTAATTTATGACTTTCTCGGGTCGAAATAAGGGCCTCCTAATGCCACATGCACAAATGGGTTAAAGTTTACTCAAAACTTTATGAATGACAGCATTTTAATTTTAGAGAACTGCTTTGAAAGATCCTTTTTAATACATATTAACTATAGTCGTTTTGTAGCATTCCTTCTTCGTGACTTTTTCAGATAGGCGCCATTTCTTTCAAGCTCTATTTTGATTTCTCAATTCGTAGCAAGAATGGAAAACGTACTTGACAGAATAATACACAATAGTTTTCTACAGCACACAACTCAACATAAAGGCACGGTTGGAAAATTCTTTTTTTTAATGATACTTCCAGGGTTTTTTGTTCTCCAGCTATGAGATATCAGTGACTTGTTTGAAAATACAACATCACTCATATAGTCGAAAAAGACACTTTTTAGCATTTTAATTTTCTTTCTTCAGAAGATTTTTTTTAAATCCTATTGCTTAGATTTGAAATCACGCGTCCTTGAACTTGATTGGTTATTCTTTCTATTCTATTAGTTCGAGTCCTTTTCTAATCATTGTAGAAAAAAATCTGCACGCGATTGTTTTCTCCCTTTGAAGATTTCCTTTAATCATAGAGCTGTTTCAGCAGCCTGCAGGGCAATGTTTATTACCATGCTATATACGGCGAGACATTTCATATAATTATGATGCTGAAGATCAGTTCTTTGATTAACATCCGTTTTTTGTCATGAGATTTATCGAGCAGCCCATTGATCGTGTCTTACGTCTAGGTTTCGCAAATCCCTTTGGTGGTCTGTGCATGAATTGATTACATGTTGATTAAATCTGGAAATTTTGTTCCACATCATTCTAGAATGTAAGTCCAGAAGTTACAACCGATTTGAATAATCAATCATTTCATTTGGATACATGTTAATAGCACTGTAAGAAAAAAATAGTCTTGGGATAAGTTAAAGAACCTTTAAGCTAGACTTTACAGTCCGCTAAAATAATGGTCTTATCTATTCGTGACACTAAATTGCGCATGGCTGATATTGTACGTTCTGAATATTGTTTCATGGGGTGGGTGGGAATTCCAATACACCAACCAGATTACTCTGTCTATTGCACAAGACGAGCAGATCACATGAACACACAAAAACTGTTTGTATATTACAAGCAATGATTAGTCAGTGAAGAACCTTCGGCTCTTTGATATCCGGTAACAGTGGTGTAGTCCTAAAAGAGAGGTGGGGGGCTCTCGGGCACGCAGGGGCATTGTCAGCTGAGCATAGGTGATTGCATCGCTGAAAAGCCTGAAATGGATTGAAGTTAATTGAAATTGACTGCCCTCAATGCAGTGTGGGCGCGCCCTCCCTGTCAAAAATGTGGGAGGGCCAAGCCCTCACGCGCCCACCTTCCACTACACCACTGCCGGTAAGCCAATAAACATCTACTCACGTTCGCCGTAAGGGGATTTAAATGTATTGGATTATTTGTTATCATTTTTTTACTTTAATCTGCCATTTTCATGTGTTCATAATATAAACCTTTAATTAGTTTTCTTCGTTCTTTTCAAATTTTTATTCAACTCACAGACTCGTATTTGTATATTTCTGCTTGCAAAGAATCATTTGAGCTCAGCTAGATTAATTTTTTCCCAGATTTGCTATAAATCAGCAGCTTGACACAAAAATACATCTCTAATGATTTTTTTCAATACAGCTAAGGCTCCTCTTAGACTTTGTTAACGTATTGATCGAGTTCGTACATGCAGAGATGACTCTAATAAGGGTAAAAAAAATTACAAATGACATCACCTGAGCTACCACATGTTCTACATCAAGGCGGTTAACTTTGATACTACAATATGTATGAGTTATCAACGTGAAAGCTAATATATAAAATAATTAGCATACAAGCCTATATGAAACCCTGTCTTAAAAATCAAATGAAATGAAGGTTCAAATGCCAACGGATTCCTTTTTTTTAAATTAATTAGTTAAAAAGTTGACCTGAAGTTTAATTTAAAGTAATGGCCAAATTGTTGAGTGTAAGGATTTCAAATCTAATTATTATTTTTGTGTGTTTTTTTCGTCATATTGGAAAGTTTGGTCTTATTTTTATCCAGATTGAATTTGTAAGTCTAGTGCAACAGCTTAACTTCAAACAAAAATCATTATTATTATCATCATCATCATCATCATCATCATCATCATCATCATCATCATCATCATCATCATCATCATCATCATCATCATCATCATGATTATTATTATTATTATTATTATTATTATTATTATTATTATCATCATTATTGCTGATTTCATGTATATTTTTTAATACTTTAAATGTTTTGTTTGCCGATGGCGTTTCTCCGGACAGCAAATCTACATGTATTTGGAGAAGCCACGAGGGCAATGCTCGGACAATATTATGTGATGTATGCTAATGATAAGGCTTTAGTCATGGTTAAGAAGGGATTATTATTTTCAGAACTAATCACTTTTCTGTCCTTTTCATTTCCAGTTTTCATTCGTGACTACCTTAACTTTTTAGAGTAAAATAAATTGGTTGAAAGTACCATAAACGGAAAGGGGGGGGGGGGTATTTACAATTTAAGTATGAAATTCATTTTAACTATTAATAAACTACATTATTGCGTAAAATTTAATTCACCTTTATCACATGACAAGAATAAAGTGCAGAAACCGTTCACATGAATCGGAGCTGACTGAAATAGTCGGTGATAGAGACAAAATGATATGTTGCACCAAAAAGGACAAAATGATCTGTTGCACCAAAAAGGACACAATGATCTGTTGCACCAAAAAGGACAAAATGATGTGTTGCACCAAAAAGGACAAAATGATGTGTTGCGCCAAAAAGGACAAAATGATGTGTTGCACCAAAAAGGACAAAATGATCTGTTGCGCCAAAAAGGACAAAATGATCTGTTGCGCCAAAAAGGACAAAACGATCTGTTGCACCAAAAAGGATAAAATGATCTGTTGCGCCCAAAAGGACAAAATGATGTGTTGCACCAAAAAGGACAAAATGATATGTTGCGCCAAAAGGACAAAATGATGTGTTGCACCAAAAAGGACAAAATGATTTGTTGCGCCAAAAAGGACAAAATGATCTGTTGCGCCAAAAAGGACAAAATGATGTGTTGCACCAAAAAGGACAAAATGATCTGTTGCGCCAAAAAGGACAAAATGATCTGTTGCACCAAAAAGGATAAAATGATCTGTTGCGCCAAAAAGGACAAAACAACATTGTTATTGTCTGAAAATGAAGCCAGGTGTCACGAGGATAGATATTAACGGACGTCTTTCGATCATTTTAAAGAGTCATGTTTTGTGAAATTGTACAACTTTTCATACATGACCGAGCTAAAAATTATGTTTTACCTTTGATGTAAAAAAACAGATTCATTTTATAAACTCAACCAATGATAAACGGTTACCACATTTATTTTCTTATGATTGAGAAGATTATACTTGAGCTTGATGATGGCACCGACGTTTAAAGTGATGAACATTAGAATTTCACAGGAGATTTTACACCTTATCCCCGTGTTGATATTTCGATTGATAAGTTTCAATTAAAATGTCTTCAAACATATTATTAAAACATATATTTCATTGCCGTGGTTTACATGCCACCATGGTTATTTTCAATGCATCTGTCTCCCCCGCACTTTTTTTTACCGACTGTCTAATTTTCAAAGTGAAATATTTCGTGAAATATTTAGAGAATTTCTAAAATAAATATGTATAGATATATTTTCAAATCTCTATTTTATTTTAAATTATTCAAATTTAATTATGGAAAATTTTATAGAACTTTCAATGCTTAATTCATTTGTCGTGAGCTCAGGTTAGTGACCATCGAGGACACGTCCTAATGCTTTTATCTTTACTTCAAAAACAATCTTTGAAGCCTTACTAAAAATAAAGGTAATTCCAAATTTTATTGCAATACATTGCAATCCGAGAAGAGGAAAAGCGTCCTCATACCCTGCACAAATTGACAATATATGTCTTGCCCCAGTGAGAAGAAATAGAGAAACATATTATTTTTTGTTAAAAATTATTTTTGCAGTTTATTAGCCATTGTTAAAGTCAGTAAATCTTGTAACCCCCACACCTATGACAATTATTCCAAATATTGATTTTTTTAAAAAAAAAGAATTATATTGAAACAAATTTAATTAGATGAAGTGCAAGGCAGCTGGACTTAATGCTAGTCACACTAACTCCTAGTATGTCGTGGCTAACAGAAACTTAAGGACATCGCTTGCCCCAATAGATCTTCATCGTCTGAAAAAAAAAGAGAAAAATGGCGTCATCCAATAGATTCACAATTTCATTTCCGATCTTGTCAAAGTATTAATCATTAATCTTTGGTGGTTGGTAATATCTGCTGATGTGTGCTGGGGGCTGAGAACGAAAGCCACGAAAGAGGAAGTAGTTATAATTTTTAAAGACGGCAAAATCATCCTTAAATGAAATCTCAGGTGGGCTTTGAGACTTGAGAATACATCTAGCTTCACCAGCTTACAAAAAGCTGCGAACCAAAAATGAAACGAATCTCCCTTCTGTTCGTGGGCGTTGGCTTCAGATTCGTTATTCCATCCTGGTTGACTAGAATCTGTTTGAAATACAAAACAGCTCGAGGGTAATTAAATATTTTAATATCATGCTAAACACGAATGGCTGCTGGGTAGTGAAGTCAATTGCGCGCTCGCCTCAGAAGCTAAGGGGCGTGGGATCGAGATCATGTTAAAGTCACTATAAAGATGTTTAGAAATGACTAACGCTAAGACAGCCGTCCGCTGACCTTGAGAGGGATTGGTGCCGACAGGGTCTACCAAGCCTGAGAATGTTCTGGTGGAAACATTAGAACCCCCTACGATCTCGAAACAAAAAAAAAAAGATTATGGGACTAAAAAAACACGAATGAGCCGGAAAGAGATACTCTGTTCATTAAGAAAAGGATGAATTGTCACAAAGTTGTTGCTTTTTTTTTTTAATTAAGTTATATTTGAAATACCCCTGGACCATGCGAGCTACGTAAGAACAGCGCGGACAATCCTTAATAATCCCAGAACCAAACGGACATCCGAATATCACGCGGATGAATCCCAAGGTTAAAAAAAACAAATCAACTGTTTATTATTTTCCCAACCAACTAGCGTACAGTATTCTCTAAATCACTGCTTCTGAAAGAAAAAAAACAACAAATATCCTTCCCGAAATATCACGAATGCGGTCATCAGTGGTCTGTCTGTCTGTAAATCCAAAATTCGTTTACGCTAGCCAAAAAAATAACAAACAAAAACATTGGACTTGTGAAGTAACACAAAGGTGGGATTGAAAATGGAAAACAGCCAATCGAATATAAGCTATTTATTCATGATGTTATAGTAGAAAATCTATCTTCAAGCACATTTATTTCTTGTGCCATGTATAACGTTACTCTATTTTTAAACTATAAGTTCACATTCACTTGAAAGCAACACAAGACCTACGAAGCTTTCAAACAATTTGATTATGCTTCGAAAGGGGAAAGTCATTCTCAATTCCCTTTCATTACCCGTGTAATCAAAGAAGCCACTTGTATAAAAAGCTCAGCTATAATACACACAAGCTGAGCGCAGCTCCCAGGAGAGTTCAAAACGAGTTATATCATACCATTATTTCCCAGGCTTTTGTTGCAGTCGATAAAAAAGAATGATGAGTCTAAGCAGATGCTCTACTATTGAACTAAGTCATAAGGGAGTCAAATGTTTTTATCGACCTCTTCTAGAAGGCTGTTTAATGGGAAAATGTGGAGCTTTGACCGTTTTATAATATCATTTAAATTAGATTATAGACTTGGAGAGAAATGACTTCAGCGGCCTTAAAGTCTATTAGATCAAATGTGGGGAGCGCTGGTTACTGTACTAATTAATTTCCACCTAGTCTAGGGTCTAGAGAACATAATTCTCGTGTCTTTCGTCTAATTTCAGTATGGGGCCGTCCATAAATGACCTCACGCTCCTAGGGGGGAGGGGGTCACACTTTTGGGACGATGCGTGGCGAGGGGGAGGGAGGGGGTCGAAGAAACGTGACGTCACATCAAAACGGTAACTTTACATTAAACTTCTACTGAAATATTTGCTGGCTTAAAATTTATTTATTGAATTTTTTTTAATCAGTGCTTCTCAAAGTGCCGGTCGATAGGCCATCAAACGCCGGTTGGCGTAAGTTATCAAGACATGAAAATTAAATCTAATTATAATCATTAGAGAACCGACAAGAGAACATATGAAATTGTATCCCTACGTCGTTTGATGTTGACCGCAAAACATTTGTGATGTAGCCGCAGCGCTGTTTGATTCACTCACGGCAACTTGTGAACTTTATTGTCGGTTACCCCCCCCCCCCCCCCAANTTTTGTAGATTTTTAAAGTTAAAAAGGCGGTTATATCTATTTTTTTCGGGGGGGGGGGGGGTGGGGGGAGGTGAATCTATTTGATTCAAATATAAACGTTTTAAGTTTGATATAATTATTGGATTGGTTTTTGGTCAAACGCCCCTGGCTATTCTAGATATTATGATAAATGGACCCATTTAAAATTAGCCATAGTATTCATTAACTTTATTGAATGCATCGAATTCAGCACAAAACAACTTTTTTTCTGAGCTCAGTTTTTTTTTAAGGCATTAATTTTAAATATGACAGAAAGGATACTTGGTACAGTCAAGCCATGTGGATTAAGATTATTGTTAGTCGTGTCAATATAAATGAAAGTAAGTTGGATTTATGTGTCTTCGTATAGTACGTAGGTAAAAATCTACATAGTTGTCAAATTTAACAAATGCATTTTCTGGAAGGAACCGTTTCAATAGTGGGTATATGTTCAAAGCGTACACGTACACATGGCGTATTTGAATATATCTAGTGGATTGTAGTGGATGTTATAAGTCCCAAATGAGTCTGCATTACCCCCAAGAATTCCCTTTTGAGCCCAAATGAGGTAATTTACCCCTGTTCGCCGACCACTTTTTTACGGGATACCCGTCAGTCAATTGAGGGATTTTAATAAAATACATTTTAAACATATTATTTTTAAATATTTTTTTCTAAACAAAGAAGTTAACCGTCATGTTTAATAGTCAATGTTTAATGTGTATGCATTAAAATAAAATATAAGCTAAGGGTCACAGTTCGTTTTTTGAAGACCGGTTAAACCTTTTTTTAAAAAACGGACCAGTTCAAAAGGACACCTAAAAATTAAAATTATGAAAGTTTATGTTAACATTATGGTTAACCCATTATGAGCGAATCCTAGCAAATTTTCTATGCCCACAATGATTCAGCATTACCTCCAAGAGTTCCCTTTTTACCGCAAATGAGATAATTTATTGCTGTTTTCCGACCCCGTGGTTAAACAGTTCGATAGCGGTAGCCATGTATTTTTCATTAGTTTATTAATTCCACAAGAGAATGCAACAATTTAAACACGCCTCATCCATTGGTGACATTATTGTTTACAACTCTTGTGTGACGTACTTAAAATTCTGAAGGAAAAAAACAAACAAACAAAAACAAAAACAACAACAACAAAAACTTTTGAGCTTCGGAGTAAAAAGTTAAGATAATATTGGGTATTTTATTTAATGGCATAGTATTTTTCAGTCCTCAACTTGCAGGAATTACTGTATTTTGCGTCGAAAAAGATGACACCCTACTTTCCTGCACAATGTGGGGTTCTTACAGTACTCGCCATATTCCACTTCAAGCGCATACCTTATAATTTTTAGAAAACATGAGATGTGATATCAATGTGTTAATTTTAGATCAAATGCCTTTGATGTGCTTATACTTAGCATGAAAATTGTCATTATAAGATCGAAATCAATTTGAGGAATTGTCTTGTATCTATATATTCTAGGTCTATCAACAATGCAATGATACTTGTAATATCAATAGTCACATTCACGAGCTTAATCGCGAAGGTTAATCACATCAAATGTTTTTTATATTACCGCTGCATTGTTGGTTAGCTGTCTTGCTATGCCTTGGCAACTGTACACATTTTTTTTAAAAGTAATATATAAAACAAGCCGAATTCATCCTTAATCGTATGGCTTTAAGCCATGTAGGGGCTCATTTTGCTATCAATCAGTACAGAGAAAATCACGTCAAAGCGGGAAAAGAATGCACCGGTACCTGGTGAAAAGGAAAAATTCCTTCCGGTCGTCTAATAAGAAAAAGTTTGAGAAGTACTGGCTTACAATTTATTTAATGTCGATTTACATAGCTTCACTCGTGTTACGATAATACAATGTAGACCTACACTAAATAATTACTGAAATGACAAAAAAGTAATTTTAAACTTACTTAATTTTTAAATAGAAAATGTTGGGGGTTTTTTCGGTAGGGATGGTCAAAGATTTGTGACGTATTATTGGAGGGGGGGTGGTCTACGATTTTGTGACGACGCGTGACGAAGGGGGGGGGAGGGGTGTAAAAAATCGGCCAAAATCGCGTGAAGTCATTTATGGACGGCCCCTATGATCGATTTATAATCTATATTTATTTTCCGTATATCAATAAAAAGAGTGTCTGTAGTCTTAGTTGGATAATAATGATATATATTTTTGTTAAATTTAAAAGCTGACTTTGTGTTGTTGATTTTTAAGACTTCTGATAAAGGTTTCCTTTGATTTTTCTTGGTTTCCAAAATACTAGATACTATTAGATATCCTACGTCTAGTAGTGTTAACCAGTGGCGTTGCGACGCGGTGGGGACAGGGTGGTATCATCAGGGGGGTAGCACCAAAGTCTAAAATTTTACTGTGTTCGATTTCATGTCAGAAAAAAAAGAAGACACATTTCTTTCAACTAAAAAGAAATTTTGGAATACAATGAAATACGTTAAAGGTGTAAATTGTTTATTTAAAAAATAGTTAACTTGCAATAATAAACAGTCCCAAAACACAAACAACATTAAAACTAATTAGGGGAAAAAAGAAAATAGACAGTCGCAGCTAGGAGATCTTTGAAAAAAAAACTTGACATGAAAGAGGCGATATCTTGTGTTTTAAAAATAATTAAGCTTTTTGAGCTTTGACACACCGACAGCAAAAACTAATCAAACCTCAATAAATCCTCAACCACAATGGTGTGAGGGAAAGTAAGATTTTTCTAAAAAAATATTTTTTAAAATTAAAATAAAGAAAAATTTATTTTTTTAACATTCTTTTAAAGAAAAAACTATGAATTCAATTTCTTTTAGATAATATTTTGTTTAATTAATATTTATTAAAGGCGTGCAAGCATAGACATGCATATTTATATACAGGTAGTCCTCCTGTTACGACGGTCCCATCCCGACTTACGCTGTTTCGTGGTTACTAAAGCGACCCCTTATAGAATAATTTTAAGTGTTTTTACATATTTTTAAAATGTTTTTTTACTTGTGTTTTTCATGGGGTAACGAATTGATTTCTCTATTTGAAATGAAAAGGCATATAAAAATATGTATTATTATTATTTCAACCTATAACTTTCGTTTGCGAATTTTTCTCAAGGCGAATTTATTAATTAATCAAGTCAGTAAAGCTAAGTAAGCTTACAAGTTCCTTTTAATTCT
This sequence comes from Radix auricularia, assembly GCA_002072015.1. Lineage (NCBI taxonomy): Eukaryota > Metazoa > Mollusca > Gastropoda > Lymnaeidae > Radix > Radix auricularia. The sequence continues at coordinate 324,090 of MUZC01003197.1, forward strand.
CATTAGAGAGAGCATATTCAGTCTTGGTTGTCCCATTCAAATTCTAACTCATTTTTATATCCCTTTCAACTTTATACATGATTGCTCTCTGCTGCAGCTTGATATCATCATTGAGAGATAGATGCGAAGTGCGATGTTACATTTGTAAAGGATTGTGTGAAATTTAGCTCATTCAACAGGAGCAAATTTTTTATCTCTGTGCACGTGTCATGAGTTTCGCATTGTGCTACATCATTTTCCTAATCCTCTGAGCCTTGGGCTGGACAACATTTTGTTTAAGAGTTCTGAAAATTGAACTAATTGTGAAGATAAGACTTGAATATTCTTCCATTAACTTGGCTGCTGCCCATCTGATGACGTCATTGCTGAGCTCAGTTAGGTTTGTAAGAAAGCCAAATTTATTATGGGTGGCTTTATATGCGCCTAACCGATGTTGTAGGGCTCAAGAAAGTTTGTCAATGATTACCAGATATACCGTTTTGATGATATCATGTTTTTGATAATACTGAATTAAATTGTTTATACTCTTTATTCCATGGACTTGTCTTTTCCTTTGTCTTTATAGTAATCAAATGAAGAAGGATGTCTTTTAACAATCTCAATGAGAGACTTCTAATTCATGGCCGAATTCAAGGTATTCTCGGCTCTTGAAGGAATACATTAGTTTTCTGAAATATTTCTAAAATTGTTTCTAAAATTTCTAGTAAAATAGCGACTGTCAGTTGTTCAAGTTCCTTCCGAAATCCTTCTGCATCTAGTCAAAAGTCACGTGGCTGATTTTCGTTCGGTGCTGCAATATTCTCATGGTATGAGTTATTAACAGACCTTGCAGCATCATGTCGCGCTGATCATCTTGTGTCAGAAAAGGCTTTGTCAACAATTTCGTGTGTTTTTTAAGTACCTGTCAACGATGAGTAGATGCAACAAGCCACGTATAAAGACTTTGTAGAACACACAAAAATCTGACTGCATCAGGACAACCTGCTGCACTTTTCCCAACCAAATTAAAGGAATGAGCTGTGCACGGCGGCACATAATGAGCAACACTACATTTCTCATGAAGAATAGCCTGGATTTAGTTATACCTCCTACTCATATTTGCAGCATTGCCGTATGACTGACTGTCCAAGGCATTTTCAGGTAATCATAAAAACATTTGCCCATCTTTATTAAACACTATAATAACTTTTAAATCATTGGGGGCCCCTGGCTTGATCCCGCTCAGCCCCCGCTCTTAAATCCGCCAGAGGGGGGGTGGTCACACATCTGTGGCGATGTGTCACGAGGGGGAGGGTGTGTTTATAAAAAAAATGTGACGTAACATAAAAAACGCGTAACTTTAAATAAAAGATCAACTTAAATATTTGATTGTTTACAATTTATTTAATTGCTTTTTTTAATTGCTTCACGTGTGCTTCGATATTAGAATGGCGTCTTACACTAAAACATATTTAATGACAAAAATTAATTTGCAACATGCCAATTTTTATTTTCAAAAAACGGCTATTTAAATATTTATTTATTTTTATTTATTTTTTTTTTGGGGGGGGGGGGTTGTCAAAGCCTCGTGACGTCATATCGGAAAAGTGGTGGGGGTCAAAGAATTTGAGACAAACTATGACGCGAGGGGAGGGTGGGGTAAAAATCGGACACCTCATGTAACGTCATTTATGGACGGCCCCATTCCTGAAGGGGTGACAGCCTTGAGCTACCGCCCCGGGTGACACCAACCCTAGCGACGCCTCTGTTGTTTACTGCAATGAGGTATTAACTTAAAATTTTAAAAAAACTCACTCCAACTAATTTAAGAATCTCCCCTATTGAAGCCACTAGCCGCATATCAAATATCTGCAGTTCATCCGCTTATTAACCAAAAAGCCTGCACAAAAGACAAACTAAAACACCCACACATACAATATGAATGTCCTGAAAAATACTTTTCACATCCCGAACAACTATACCAAGAGATCCAGGCATTTCCTTTGGCCAGAAATGCATTTCATCCACTATTATAATGTTAGGAAACTTCAGTCAAAGAAAACAGTTCGCAAATTTCATATAAACCATCATATCACTAACCTATCTAAAAAAATATTTTTAAAAGTACAAACTGCATTTTTAACGCAATAACTTGTCCCGTAAAACAATCATTAAGAAAAATATATTTTACTACAATCCCTAACTGCGCAGAACAGAGCTGTTAATTCAATACTTCGTTAATGTCATCCTTGAAAGTTGTAGATAATAATGTTGGTTATTTAAATGTCAAGGTTTATAACGTCAGTGCACTGATCGTGTTTGTTCTCAAATTAAGTGTTGGTTTGTTGTTGTTGTTTTTTTTCCTTGAGGTGTGGGGTGGCCGGTAGTGGGGGCTGGGGATTGAGGTGTGGGGTGGCCGGTTGTGGGGGCTGTTAGTTGAGGTGTGGGGTGGCCGGTGGTGTGGGCTGTGGATTGAGGTGTGGGGTGGCCGGGTGGTGGGGGCTGAGGATTCAGTTGGAGCTGGCGTGAGAAAGCGTTGAGTGGGCAGAAAGATTACGTCTCACCTCAGTGGCGTCACTAGGGGCGTGCGCGGGGTGCGGACAGCACCGGGTGATACCATCACATCTGTATGTTCTTGTTATTTCGCCCTAGCAGACTCGGAGGAGGTATGTGGGGTAAGTCATGAGTTGGGGGGGGGGGGCACCGAATTGGATGATGACAACCCAAATAACGCCGCCGATCTCAACATTAAGAATGTAGGCCTCATCGTTTCAAAATATATTCATTGAGGTTTTCACATATACCGATAACATGTTAAACAAATTTCTCCTATATTTTTTTTTTTAATTAAAGATGATAATATAATCAGCATTTATAACTGTGGACAGTAAACTTCTACTCTTTTTAAAACATTTAGTACTTCTATTGGAGCTTTGTAGGAATTGTAAAAGTATCTTTTTAAATTGTCACATTGAAAACAAAACAATATCGTCCTTCTCATAAACAAACGCAGTCTTGATTAGTGATATGGCAAATTAATTAAAAGATTAATTTTATACAATTGGCCCGTTGTTCATTTAATACTGAGAATTGTTTAAAGCTATGCTACGATATACTTAAATACCGGGGATTGACAAGTGGAGACTCGATCAAAGGATTTTCCACACCGGTCTGTAGTATTTCAACTGTGAGGCAACTTAAAGAAACGACACAAACAGACGGAAACACACACTAAAAACACAATGTTCAACATTCCTAAAGGCCACCTGTAATGTTATAGGGAAAGGAAAACACCAAGCTGAATAAATCAATAGAAAGAATAGCGCCGCTGGCTCTTTCGCGCTTCGGCGCGGTTTGTATGATATAAAAAAACAACCCCACCCGTGATGATGATGCAACATAAAACAATCAGGGCAGGCTAGATAAGCAGACTTAACACTAACAGGGCAGAATAGATACGCAGACATAACACGACCAGGGCAGAATAGATAAGCAGACATAAAACCAGCAGAGCAGATAACATAAGCAGACATATTACCCGGAGGGCAGACTAGAGAAGCAGATATTCTGCTATATGTAGGACATGTAGGACTCTAGAACGTGAAGAAATGTAGGACATACTTTATTCTATGACGTGTAAGTGCCAATAATTTCAATTTTATAATTCCAGTTTCTTGCTTTGGCTGTTGTGAAATTTCTGAAGACGTTTGTTATTCAAAGAGTCTTTTGAAATAAAAGTTTAGCGTGCCCAAATCGGCACGCGGGCCGTAGGATCGCCATCCCTGATCTGGAGCAATTATTGATTTCAGAAATTGCTGGATGGGATGATTAATTTGCTTTGTAAGGGTCAACTCTTAATGGGTTATGGAGTTACTGAGTTGGGAAGCTATTTATTATTTGGGCGAATGCTGGGTTCCCAAATATCGGAGTTTGCACTAACTGGTTGTGACTGTTAACTTGGCTTGTCAACAACAGACTTGAAAAACTACTGAGTCTGACAATGTAGGACGATTACTGTGCAGTTAAATAACTTCGATACGTAATTGCTTCGTTGGGAAATTACTGGTTTCTGTCTTTATCTGAATTACGGCAAAACGCTACTCGGAGCAGTTATGCTTTTACTTTGATAAACAATCTTATTAGTAATGATTAAGTAATCAATTAATCGTTAAAAATCTTGATCGCTTAAAATTAATTTGATCGATTAAAATTCGATTAAAATGTTTTAAAAAAACTATTTCTAATTTTTATTCAAGAATTGATAATGTAATTTTTTTTACTTACATAATTTTCCTTCGCATCATCTTTATGTCTTTATAAGTAAGTCATGAAAACGACCATGTGCTAATTAGCATGACGAATGACCCCAGTTGGGGTCGAACGATTACTGTGGGCAAGCGTGACGGGATGAAATGAAAAAAAAGGTGTGGGGGGGAGGGATTGTGGCAACAGTGCTTTTTGTCTTAACTTGCGTTGCTCCTTCACAATATAACATATGATTCGTAGTGTAGTGGTTGTCATGTCAGCCTTGCACGCGGAAAGTTATGGGTTCAATTACCAGATAGAACAATTTTAAAACAAAATTATGTTTTCTCTGCCTGTTTTTTCCCAATTTTTGCGAACATGACTAACCCTAGAGTCGGAAAAATCCCAGTTTATGGTTGGCAAGGTATGGTAGTAAAGGCTGAGGGGCAGGTAACAACAACAGCTGTGCATAAGTCGCTTTGTTTTCATTACTTCTTGCTGCTGTATGTGTCCTTTCTCTCACCCCCCACCGTCTTTGTACTCTCTATGATAAGCAAGTCTGCGTTGTATGCTTTGCCGCGGGACATCGTGTATATAAATATTTCACCTATACGAGGATGTGCAAACAAGTAAGACGGATGACCCTTTCTGAGGTCTATCACCGACCAATTAGTTAATGATTGGCAAGCAAAGGGGGTGGAGAAGAAGTTGTTTCATCGAGACTGCTTTTTTATTTCACTTTCCTTTTACCTTTGCAAGATTCGTGCTGTTCGTATAGTGTAGTTGTTATTGCATTCGTCTGAAACGTGGTGGGTACTGTGTTCAAGCCCCATCGGAGACTTATTTTTTTTAAAATGTTTATGCCCGTTCTTTTCTCCCTTTCTTTTCGAACATGACTTCGCAGCATGGCTGTAAACTTTGTTTCTCAACATCGGGATAACTTTGTCGACCTGCTCTCCGTTGTTCTCAGTAGCATAAAAGTTGTCATACACTCTACTCTACGTGAATTATATATAAAGAAGATGGCAATGCTTAGCAGATGCTGCTCTTTGCCATGGTTTTAAGTGAGTAATTTTAAGCATTACTTAATACGTACCTATGTTAATTAGCTAGTACCTAACTATTTGATCACTCTGTTCACAACATGTCTTGTTATATCAAAGTTGTTTTTTTTACATTAAATTTAAAACAATAGACAAAGTGTTATTTCATTTAACAAATATATACTTGTTTAATGGCACATTTTCATATAAATAAATGTTTATCCTCGAAATGTGTGCACGCGTGCGTGTGAGTGTATGTACGTGTGCGTGTGTATGCATGTGCGTGTGCGTGTGTGTGTCAAGTAGTCGAGCACCTAGAGAGAGTTGTGAAACACATTTTCTCACTATCGATAAGCCTCTCTCTCCCCCCCCCCCCCCGAAATAAAAAAAATCGGAGGTCTGATAACACACGGAAATTAAGCAATGCTTTAAAAGTAATAATAATATATATATTTTTTTTTTTTAAACTTCACTCTCTTGCTATTTAGGAAAACCAATGTGTGTGAAAAGCGTCATCGAGGTTTCGGGATAAGTTTAAAAAAATATATCAAAATGCAAACAAGGAAATCAGGAAGTGGAGTGTCGTGGATTTTATCTTATTGTTTGGAACTGACATCTCTGGCGGAGAAAACCGACTTATATTTCTCGCCGGGATTTTCAAAAAAAATCTTATTTGATAAAAAGTTTTCATTAAAAAAACAACTAAGCCATAAATTGTATTGTTCAAAGACTTTCGCAATATCTGAATATAGAGCCGATGACACGGCAAAACACAAGACCATTAACCCTTATGAAATAAAGATACATTGAAACCAACCACGACTGTCGGTTCCCTCCCCTCCTCTACGTGGCGACAATCACCGCTGACTATTCCCTCCTCAAAAACCACCAACTAAAAAAAATAATAATAATATCTTTTGTTTATGCATTGCTTTGACAAATTTACACTCGGCCTAGAAACCCATTAACCGGGCTTACAGTATAGTACGTCCACTTTTTAAGGATATGGTCTTTAAGAGCTTTTCATCGATACCTTTAAAAAAAAAAATCATTTTAAGATTTTAAGGAAGGGAAGAAAAAGAGGTTATTTTAAGCTATGACTTCCTTATACTAAATAGTTCAAGGGTGTTGGGCCATAGTTAATGGTGGTGATAATATTCTGGAATGGTTTTATCGAGAAATGTTTTTCGCTTCGATTCAGTTCTCTTCAGTTTTAATTATTTTTTTTAACACTTGTTTGAACCCTAAAGACTTTTTGTATTCGAGATTCAAAGGATTGCATATTTTAAAACTTAAAAGAAAAAGTTACAACCATGAAATGCAATATAAAAGTGAGTCCTATGTCACAGAGTGGAATTTTTCCCTTTAGTATGATGAAATTCGCCGAATTTTAAACACCACTTAAGAGACAATTTTATAACCATATGATCTCTTAAGCTAATCAAAGCAACCGCTGTAGTGAATTTGCCTTTTAAAAAAAAATTAAAATCTCTATTCCCCCCCCCCCCAACCTCAGGCTTTTTTTTCCTTTGCTCCACCCAAATGAAATGCCAACCAGCAACATGGATAGTGGCGTTTAAATAAAGGGAAATAAAACAGAAACAATATGCCCAGATAAAGTCACCGCAATAAATATGGCTTCCTCTCTGTTTATTAGGATACGTTATACACACCATCGAGTCTCGTTGAGAGAGGATCATTGGATTCTTAATGGAACCAGCCGTACACGGCAGTTATATGAGACAGACAGGCTCCGAGATGCATCAAGTGCGCAGTTTCCCCCTTTATGGCAGCGTCAATTGATTGAGACAGTGTTATGGGGCGTCTAATAAATAATGACAGGAAGCGAGGCGAAGGCAGGCGGTATCCTCTGTTTAAACAAGATACTCTACGCTGTGGGGGGGGGGGTGAGCAGTGAGGCCCCAGAGGTGGTTACAGAGGTGGGTACAGAGGTGGCATCCTCTGTTTAAACTAGATACTCCATCCTGTGGGGGTGAGCAGTGAGGCCCCAGAGGTGGTTACAGAGGTGGGTTCAGAGGTGGGTTCACAGGCGGCAGCCTGTTTAAAACAAGATACTCCACGCTGTGGGGGGGGGGGGTGAGCAGTGAGGCCACAGAGTTGGATACAGACGTGGATTCAGAGGCGGTATCCTCTGTTTAATCAAGATACTACAGATGTGGGTACAGAAGTGGGTACAGAGGTGGATACAGAACTGAGTACAGAGGTGGGTACATATAGGGGATGAATCAGGAATGTTGTTTCAAGAATATGTTTTTAATCGACTCAATAATTTTGTAAATTATTTTTCATATTCACTGTTGTTGATCTTCAATGCAAGTGTATTTGTGTGTCCAATGGAATTGATAATATTGTTTAGTTCCTACATAGTTTTTTTTTATGATTTGAGACTCTTTGGCTTTGTTTCGAGAGCTCTGATCGCAGCGTAATTTTATAATTTAAGTATGCACTGTTATAGTTTAGTTAAATATATTAAAATTTCAAACGTGCCCTCTAAACGTTAATAGATAATGTCGTGTGGGGAATGACATGGATTAATGTGTAGTTATGACAGAATTTACAGGCGTTGGTTGTTTTGTTTTGTTTTGTTTTTTTTTTTTTTTTGCGTGATGGTTGACGTGCTTTTCATTTAATGATTAGAGTGACACAAGTGTTTTCGAATTTACTTTGTAAAGGCTATGGATTCCATGAAAGAAAACTAACCATCAGATATTTTATTGTGTGTTTTGATAAACTTTGTGTGTCGTGGTCATTTTTGTATGATGTGATTGTCAGTTGTATTTGGGCTTTTGAGTAAAAAAAAATGTTCTTACTCAGCATTGGGCGCTAAGATCTCCGTGGCAAAGCTAAGAGTGATTAAAAGCGGAGGAAAGGGAAAGGTGAAATAGAGTGTTTGACGCGTGGAGGTAGGGCAGTTTTGAGGGATAGGAAAAACAGAGTTTTAGGAGTGAGAAAGTTGTTTATAGTGACCTGAGCGACGGGGGATTGTTATAGAAAAGATATGCCGAGTGATCTTAGCAGTGGTCTGTATTCAGCAGCGGAAGAAAACGGTGAAGGCATCGTACAACTGTAAAAGTAGATCTTTGCTATTTATTTTTTTAAAGTGAGCCAGTAAATTAACATAGTATTCTACTTGACTTCTGAGACCTCGTTCTGTTGGTTGAATTACATACGAGGATATTTTGTGTTGTTTTCTGGAACTTAAAAGAGGGCGGTCTTCCCCCGGACAACGGTTTACACCACATTGTATACCAGTTTTATTTCTAAATCAGAAAAGAACACAATGACACCAGGTGGTGCTTTTGTCCCTATCTTTGGTGAGACCTGTTATAGAATATACATCTTCTGCGTGGGCCCCATCCAGCTATTAAAACATTCATAAACTAGATCATGGACTTCGAGATTCATAGCCGGAGAATATTCAAAACTGACAAAAGTAACACCATTAGTTTAATCATTAAAACCTTGAAACAGAAGAATGAAAAAAAAAAAAGAGCAAAGGAGTAATAATACAGAGAGCAATTAATTCTAGCTTGGAAATTCAACACAAAGATAATACAACACAGCCCTCAGACGGGCATAATGATAAAAACATGTTTCTTGACATGTTTTCCAGAACAAGCAAATAAAAATGCTCGTTCTCCCCGTCCAGAATTTGGATTTGGAATGGGTTGCCTGAGAAAACAAAGAAAACCAACTTTCTACTTTAAAAACTCTTTTTTAAATACAAGATAAAGGGATAAATGAAAGGCGCAAAATATCAATTCCAATAGGGTGTACTAAACCTACAGTTTAATTTAGGGCTCTCCAAACTTTTCCGCTGAAGGGCCGCAGTAACTGTCAAAAAGCAGTTTGGGGGCCAACTACTAACCCCTAACTTCTATGTTTTGTGGTAAACTATAGTTTAAAAAAGTATCTTTTTTTTTTAGATTAAAAGTTATCCAGGGGTGGATGAGAGGGCCGCATCTGGCCCGCGGGCCGTAGTTTGGAGATCCATGGTTTAACTAATGGGGTCGTGCATTCGATGAATTTTTAGTGCTCATGGACGTAATAAAGTGTGCTGTTAAAACATAAAAGCATGGGGGATATATCTTGTTCAGTTGTTATAAAGTCCAGGTATCGTTTTAGTTTTAACGTTAATGCTTCACATAAAGGCAAGAACATTGGTTACCTCCCTTTGCTGTGTGACGGGCTTTACCTGATTACCTCATAATAACGGTGCCATTAAACAACAGGCACAAAACAGACTTTGTTGCTAAGCCCGCAGAAGAAAAAAAAAATTGCTTATCCCATTTCGAAGGTTGGCTTGAGTAATGGTCTAGGCACCGGATAGCGAGAATCAAATTCGAATATCCTTTTTAAAAAGGCCAACCAAATTGATTGTAAAAATATTTTTCTATAATTTCAGTTTCCGAAGGTATTGTTTTGAGACCGACTCTTTAGACAAACAACAGATCTTTTTTTTTTTTTAATTTTTTTTTTAACGCAGATAATATATCATTACCAATCGCCTGGCTATACACAATAAAAGAAATTCTATTTTGTTTTAAGCTTTAAAAATAAATGAATGTTTGAGCGTAACGAAGAATGGTTAGGTCATTACAACTTTAAAAAAAAAAACACTTGCATTGCCGTGAGTGCAATCTACTGGGCTCATTGAAATTTTAAAAAAATATAAAGTTCCTTGTAATAATAGTTATTTTTTATCATTACAACAGTCGACTGCCAAGCATGGGATATAACTCAGCAGTTCGGTTGGTAGACCTTGACTCAATAGGCCTTGTCATAAAAATAGGATGGTGGAAATCTATTAATTGAAATATCCGGGGTTTTTAGGTGGACCAACAAATTAAATATCAGATACGAGCTGTGGCGTCGCAAGGGGGTGCGGTGGGGGCGGGCCGCCCCGGGTGACACCGTCAGGGGGTGACACCAAAATGTAAATTTCTGTATTTTCCCGTTATTTGGCACTAGAAAACTCAAAGGAGTTCTATACGTTAAGTATTGAGGGGGTGACACATGAGCTACCGCCCCGGCTGACACCAACTCTAGTGACGCCACTGGATGCGAGTCAATATGTAGTATGTATCTTTAAATTGAGAAAGAAGTATTTTAAAGAAGGAAGTAATTTAACAGTTTTTTTGTTGTTGTTTTTTTGTTGTTGTTGTTAATTCTTCTTTAATTTAAGACAGCTTGGACTTCTTATCTATACTAATAAAAGGGAAAGCCCTGACTGACTGACTGACTGACTCACTGATTCATCACTAATTCTCGAACTTCCCGTGTAGGTAGAAGCATGAAACTTTGGGAAGTTGTTGGGTACCCTCTCACGACGAAATTTGGTGAAAAAGAATTTTGTAAATCTTGCTCATGTTGGGCCGGGAGCCCAAAAACTTTTTTTTCTGCATCACTAATTCTTCAACTTTCCGTGTAGGTAGAAGCATGAAACTTTGGGAAGTTGTTGGGTACTTACTAACGACGAAAATTGACGAAAAATAATTTTAAAAATCTCGCTCATGTGGGGCCGGGGGCCCAAAAAAATTATTTCCTTATATGGGCTCTATAAAAATTGAAAGTCACCAATTTTCCTATTTCCGTGTAGGTTGAAGCATGAAACTTTGGGAAGTTGTTGGTTACTCTCTCACGACGAAAATTGGCGAAAAAGAATTTTTAAAATTTCGCTCATGTGGGGCCGGGGGCCCAAAAACTTTTTTCTCTGCATCACTAATTCTTCAACTTTCCGTGTAGGTAGAAGCATTAAACTTTGGGAAGTTGTTGGGTACCCCCTCACGACAATAACTGGCGAAAAAGAATTTTAAAAATCTCGCTCATGTGGGGCCGGGGACCCAAATGATTTTTTTCCTCCTTACAGTGGCGTCGCTAGGGGGGTGCGGAGGGGTCGGGCCACCCCGGGTGACACCATCAGGGGGGTGACACCAGACCGTAAAATTCTATATATTCCCGTTATTTGGCACTGGAAAACTCGGAGGATTTCTATGGGTTAAATCATGAGGGGGTGACACCATGAGCTACCGCCCCGGGTGACACCATGAGCTACCGCCCCGGGTGACACCAACCCTAGTGACGCCTCTGCCTCCTTATAATGGCTTTATAAAAATTGAAAATAACCAATTTTCCTATTTCCCGTGTAGGTAGAAGCATGAAACTTTGGAAATGTTTTGACTACATGTTTCCTACGATAATTTGAAAAAAAGTTAAATTTACTACTCATGGGGGCTGGGGCCACAACATCTTTTTCCATATATGAGCTAAATAAAAATTGAAAATCCCCAATTCTCCTTTTTCCCGTATAGGTAGAAGCATGAAACTGGAAATTTTTTGAGTACACGCTCCCGACGTAAATTTGCTAAAAATAATGTTACAACTCCTTCTCATGGGGGCCGGGGGCCCAAATATAGTTTTTCTTATATTAAAACCGACTCATCATCAATTCTCCAAATTGCCGTGTAGGTAGGAGCATGAAACTTTGGGAAAATTGTTAAGTACCCTCTCACAACGAAAGTTGGTGTAAAAGAATTTTGAAATACACACTCATGGAGGCCGGGGCCCCAAAAACTTTTTTTTTTCTAATATGAAATATAAAAATTGAAAATCTATAATTCTTTTATTTCCCGTGTAGGTAGACAAGGACAAATAATTATATAAATTTTAAAAATTTCCACTCATGGGCTGCCGGGGGCCCAAATCCTTTTCCCCTCTAAAATGGGCGATATGAAACTGAATCAACGCTAATTCTCCAAGTTTCCGTGTAGGTAGAAGCTTGAAACTTTTGGAAATTGTTGAGTACCCCCCCCCCCATTCCTTCCCGCGATGGTAAGATTAAATCACCTCTCACTAGGGTGACGATTGTCGAAATATAGTTTTTTTCCCAATATGAGGTTTATAAAAAAAGACGCATCTTTAAATCTCCAAGTTCTTGTGTACGTAGGAGCCTGAATGGTTGAAGTTAATATATTTAGTATATCCATCTTTATTCAGATTAAACTCAAATGGTGTTTTTAATTGGTGTTACGCGGGTTCGCAACGGTAGCTGAAACCCTAATTTCCGCATCAAAGTGCGGGTAAATTGCTAGTAAGAAATAAAAACAGTTTCGTTATTTTACTATGCTATCAATTTTAAGAAAGTATTGATTCTTCTCTGTTAATCCTTCAAATCCTTTTTTGCACTAAAATATTGTCTGAAAATAGTAACATTACACAATGACATATGACGTCTTCCGATCTGAGAATTGACAAGCCCTATGCCTTCCTTTTACGGCAAACATAATTTAAGAAAACTAGGAACTTTTTACGGCTGTAGGCTTACTTAAATGTATTTCATGAAAAAAAATAGCCGTTTATTACTGATATACCCTTTTTACTGACCATAAACTAGGCACAGTATTTTAAATGTGCCCTTCTCCCGCCCCCTTCCCATGTAGATCACTATTTATTCTGTGCCACATTTAAATGATGGAGTTTCCGATGAGTGAGCCTTCCGACTTCTATCCGAGCCCTGGCCATGTACACAATTATGCGAGTGAATACACATCCCCGGCATTAAATTAAGCTGGGCGCTGTTTAACAGCCCCATTAGGCGTTTCTCTCTGTCGATCTCAGAGGCCTCTTTATTACGGTCACAGCTCGTTTCTGGATCCGTCCAATGCCAACCAGTGTTGAGAGGAGAAACGGTGAGACAGTGGGCGAGGGTTAGAAATACAAGCCCTAAACGTTAGGTTTTGGATTCTCTAAAAATGTGGGACATTAGGCACGATGGGATATTCATGGCCGCTGGTTAGATCTCGTGAAAGAGTTGCAAGCGTCGTTCAGGGGATACTGATTAAAATGGTTAGGATGAATAACATCTAAAATTATCCGTTGAAGCTAGGGTTCTCTTACAAAAATATCAACAACATAAAAAACCCCACAAATGTTAATTGTCCTTAATGTTTTAAAATAAGACTATTTATCATAGTAAAATTTCTTTGTTGCCCATGTGGTGTTTTAAAGATTATCTACCACACCAATTACCGGTGTAAAGTTACACAACAGTATTAGTCCAGGTATGTCTTGTTTTCGTATAGATGGTCTTTCAATACGAAGAAATAGTTGAATTTTTCCTTTAATTTTCTTTCTTTTCGGGGGTAGATATAATCTGTCAAGGGCCGTATTTAGACTTGATAGGGCCCTAACCTATAGCTTCTTTAGCACTGGATCTTTCATACAGTGAGGTTTGAAGATTTCTAAATCTTTTCTTGTCTCATAATCTCTGAACAGATCCTCGATGTTTTTGCTTCTTTCTCTCAGTGTTTCGTACCGATATCACGTGATTATTTCAGGTTTTCATCTCGTCTCCAAGCTGCAATTTTTCAATTGGAGCCGGAGCTAAACGAGCTTGATGGTCTCTTGACAATTTAAAGAATTATCAGAAACCCTATAAAGTTTTTAAAATCCAATTTTATTGTATGCTACAGCAATCGTATCAAATTACCGTAAATGTATCGTTACTGACCGAAAAATTTCATTTATTTTCGGAAATGGGATTAGCAGTATTTCCTTCTTCAAACCTTATCTTATCAAATCTGATCAGGAATATATCCACACAAAAAAGAATGGCCAATATAATACGCACTGCACCATGTGACAGGAAAAGATTAAAAAGGTTATTCAATATAATACGCACCACGCCAGTCTAGCACAAAAATGTACAATCTACATAGAGATACATAGAGACAATCTAAATATTCATTTATTTATAAATTATCTGATGTGAAATTTCGAAAGATCATTTTTATCTTCGCCATTAGTGTGACTGCAACATTTCAGCTCGCTAGCAAACGGGGAAGTTGGTTATGATCGATACAATTTTTTTCGACAAACAATCAAACAAGCAGACGCCACGAGTTAATATAAAGGATTTAAAAATCACCATCACTGTCTCAATTGTATTTTACCGACAAATTAAATTCAAATATACTAATACTATTCAATTCTACTATACTGTTAATACTATTACTATTAATTATTAGTTATATTTAAGTCAAATACTTAAACTTTAAACATTTAAATATAGTTATTGATTTAACTGTACCATATCACGTATGCTTATATAATATTCAAAATCGTTATATACGTACTTTAAACATTTCTTATTCATTATTTTGTGAATGTCTCCTGAAAATTTGATAGCCATGTCTCTCAAGAAATATAAACAAGTTGTGAGGGAAAGAGTACAGAATATTGAATTCTGGAGCACAAGTTTTTGAAAAAATTATACAAGTTTAATTAGGGGCAACAAAAATTGTTTAATCATAACTGAACTGGTGTAAAAGATACAATAACTAAACAAATGTTTTTGAAAGGTTCTTACCAAGCCCTTTTAAATTATATATTATTATTTTAGCCTATTTGTCAACATTATATTTTCTATCAAAGTACCAGAACCAATTAAAAAATAAAATAATTTCTTGATAAAAATAGTCTTTTTTCCCTTCCCTTAATTATCTTGCTGGTTATTTTAAGTACTAACATAAGATAAAGCTTTCATTCTCAGCCAGCTACAGACAAACAACAACATAAACACGGGTAACTTTGAGAGCTGACAAACTATCCTCGGGGCAGCCATTCTGTTAACACTCAGCTCTGTGAACACATATACACACACACAACCAATCAATCAATCCCATGAACACACATGTACACCCTGACACACACACACACACACACACACACACACACACACACACTCACTCACACTCACGCATGCGTTCTGACGAAGACTCAAATCCTTAACAACACACACAAAAACAGATCTGAACCAAAAACACACGCTTCCTGTCTGGTCTTGTTTTTGTATCGCTGGTTGATGCTATTGATTCCCAGAGGTCTGCTGTAGCCAGCTAAGTGAATCCTGTCAACTAGTTGTGACCCGTCGTGTGTCAACGCAAACTTTGGTTACATAGATACAGATCAAACTATGTACCTTGCATCACAACAATGCAAGACGTCTTGTTTTATCTTCCATTTGCGTCTAAAGCTGTATGCAGCATAAATAAAATAAATGATTTCTTGATTAAAGTTCATTCCAAAATAATGTAAGTGAACCAAGCTGCGTGTTCCTAATTTGTGCTGGAAACTGATTTCCACCAAAATGATAATTCCTAGTTGAAGTTTTATTTGAAGAACGTGTAACGTAGAATGAATTCGAGACAAATAATTTTGAGGTATTTTTTTTTTAATCAAAATTTATTCAGTAGTAGATGAGCTTGAAGAGTGTGACAAAAATGGAGATAAATAATTAAAATAATTATATTTCAACTTTTCAGAAAATACGCTTAAATCATAAGTAAATATAATTTATTTTGATCGCCTTTTCTTGAATTTTAAAAAAAAATTAATGCAATTCAAAAAACAAAAAAAACACAACTTTTTGCAGCTTGGAGACTCGTAAAGTATTTTTACTTTTCTAGAGTCATTTTTTTAAAATACCCTTGATACTTAAATTAGTTGGAAATTCGGGGCTATATTGTTTTAAATAATGTTTTTTTTTTAATTTGAATTGGAAAACCTCGTCAAATTCTTGTAATCTTAATCGTGACAGCAGGGACGTTACTAGAGTTGTTGTCAAGCGGGGCGGCAGCTCATGGTGTCGTCCCCTCACAACTTAACCCATAGAGCTTCTCCCATTTTTCCAGTGCCAATAACGGGAGCATACAGAATCTTAAATTTTGGTGTCAGGCTTCCCTGATAGTTTCGCCCGGGGCGGCCCGCCCCCACCGCACCCCCATAGTGACGCCACTGCATACCAGAATTATATTTTGTATACATATAAATAAAATTTCATTATTGCTTCTTAAAATTGCTACTTCTCAAATTTAAAATAACAAGAATCCCTGATTTAAAAAGGAATTTTTATATATTCAGTAACAATCAAATTTATGTCTAGGCCCCAGGAGCAATCTCGTGTGTGTATGTTAAACCCTATTTAAAGAGTTAATGTAACTTTCAAATGGTTTCTAATTAATGCTTATTATAACAGTATCAGCCTTGTCGAACGTGTAAAAAGATATTCCTTAACGTACTCACACATTATTGCGGTAATTTAAACTTAAATTTAAAAGGTAAAAGTTATAAATAAGAACAAACTTTTATTTTTAACATTTAAAATTTGACTCTATAATTAATGTTAGAAAAATCTCCTCATGAAATATATGTATTTGGATACTCTTTTTAAATTTACTTCCTTAAAATTTTTCTATTAACTTTCATTTTTTTGTATATTGTTTCATTTTTTTATCAACGCCCCCGGCCCCTTGGATCATTAACTGTTCATGCAAGGGCCGCGGTGGTCGAGTGGTAGCGCACTCGACTGTCGTACCACGATGGTCCCGAGTTCGAATCCACGCGAATGCGAGGATTTGTTCCCGGGGCCTGAGGAGTCCCTGAGTCACCCAGCTCCGAATGGGTACCTAACTAAACAATAGTTACGCGGCTGGGGTAATGCGTGGAACCTCTATAGCCGTGGCCTGTGACCGCTGCATCACTTGCCAACAGATTATTTCTCATGGTCTGTGGACGCAATTATCTTCTGCATAGAAGGAGCGTCTGTATATCTAAGATAAGATAAGATCTAATAACTCTCATGTCATTAAAAGCACAATTACTATTTGTGTTCAGGATCCGCCTGTGTAAGTTAAATACCATGAATGTGAACTCAAAGTTGTTACTCTTTTATTCAACACCATTGGCATTATTTTTACTGACATTGTTGATCAACAACGAACGTTTTTACAATAACAGAAAAATATCTTTCTGCAAGTGTTCTTAAAAATATACGTGTCCCCTCTTGACCTAAGGACATTTAGAAAACTGACATTCTGGGACATAAAAAAACAACTTTTATGTCATGGTTGAAAAAATTCACATGTCATATCTTCGATTTAGGCTTGAAACATAATCATTGGCAACATCCCATAAGATTATCACTGAAAAAATTATTTTTTTTGTTCCCACCTGACCTACGCTCAGTAATATTTTATTTACAAATGGCCCCAAACATTTCTGTTTATAGTTTTTTTTTTTAAAAAACAGATTTTATATGATTTTTTGAAAATATTTCCACTTCACAACTCGAATTTTCTTTGTTCTTCGGACACCGATTCAAAATCTGTATCGTTCAATGTAAACCGACAGTCGGCTTAGCTGTTAGAGGATGGGTCTCTGAACAACACGGGCATCAGAACTAAGTAGTTACGACCAACTGTGAGAACTTAGGCGGTGACACATTGACTTGTCAGGAACCAGGGGCGTCACTGGGGTATAGTGACGTCATTTTGCATCACCCAGTGGCGTATCTCTTCGCTTCACCCACGCACAACGTACCCCATACCTCCAAGTCAAACAGTGCCAAATAAACGGTAACATATATAATTTTACATTTTGGTTTCAACCCTTGAAATGGTGTCACCCTTGTGATGGGGCCACCCGGTGCGGTCCGCACCCCTCTTGCTTTTCTAATGACGCCACTATGTGGAACGAAGTTTGTAATCCCCCCCCCCAAAGCAACGTTTCAATTTTTCCAGCACAAAATGGATGTCCAACATCTTGGCCCAAACAAACATTAGAACCCAAACTCTGGTTAAAAATCTCCAAGATTATAATTGCATTGTACCGAAGAATCTCACTGAAAAAAATCTTTTTAAAAAAAAGTTTGTCCCAGACCTTTGGGGCAAAGTGGAATATCAAATTACGTGCGTAACGAATACTTTTTTTAAAAACCGTGTTGTTGAACGATTACGTTGAAATTTTGCCAAACGATTATAGCGAATCCTACTGAGCGATTCCTATGCTGTGTGGAATTATTTTTACAAAACTAACATATGCCAGTATCAATATTTTATGAAAAGAAAGGTTGGAAAATTTTGTTCCTAATTCTAAAACAACTTTGGCGCTGAAAGCTTTATCGAATTTAATCGAAAATTCAAACTTCGTTGGAATTCAATCAGCATATCTTCACAGAGACAAAAATGAAACAAATATTCACGCTCCTGCGTTCTTTAATCTTATCACTAGCTCGTTCAATGGATAACTTGACCTCATTGTTCTTCTACCCTTTATCGCCCCTCCCCCACCCCCCCCCCCAATACCATGGATTCAGCTATCACCCCAACGTATTTCGAATATATATTTTCCCCTACATTTCTTTGAGCAGTTGATACATCCTTAACCTTTTGGTGAGACGTAATCGCTTACATATTTGATGCTTGCCGTCAATATTTTGCCAACATGAAAGTCTACAGCTCCAGTTAGAAGAGTTTCCTTCTCCCAGGCGACAATCCTCACCGAGGTATCGAATCGTTCATTCACCTTCACCCTCGAACTCTGATATATCGAATTCTGAAATTGTAATCGATACGTGAAAAATACGTTGCCGCTGCTTATTCAATTACCATCTCTGATTCAATTTGTTGCAGTGAGAGTATTCGAATGCTAGGAGTGAAATTGTAAGGTTTGCCACACAAGACGTTCCCAAAAATATTTTTTTCTTGTAAATAAACCGGCATTGGAAATAAATTGTTTTTAAAACGCATTGTAATGATGTGTCCTTGCCAAAGGCTTTTAATTTCGAATGCTTCTGGTAATTTAAAAAAAAAAAGGAAAGAAAGCTATTATTGCCATTTTTGTTTTAAAGGACAAAGGTAATTATCTTTAAAAATAATGTAGTTTTTTTGTTGTTGTTTTTTTAAGTAAACACAGAACAGAATGTATGTGATAAAGAGTTAGCCTCAGGGGTTAGACGGTCAGAAGGTTGGAAAGTTCCCCACGCCCCACGCAGTGGGGGATTCTTTACGATATAAATCCCAAAATGAAACTTCACACCATCCAACTAGACACTGAACCACAATAAACAGTGCACTGCTACAGCTGCCTCTTTATTATATTGGAAATCATGCTGCTAAATGTATTTGCCACATCCTTGCAATGAGGTGAAAGCCACTTTCTCCACGTAGCAACAATTGGAAATAGTTTATTGGTTGTGCTCTAATTAAGCCTAATCACGCCTTGTTCTACTCTTAATTGTGTTTTCATGTGCCCCCTCCCAAAAAATATACAAACAAACAAACAAAGAAACAAAGGCTGCTAAAAATTAAAACTCTAACAACAATTGCCTTGTTTGATGTAATAATCTATTGAAGGTATGCAATAAAAAAAATTATCAACTTTATGCTACTCCCACATATTGTTTGTTTAAGCCAATATTTTTTTTAATGAAGCCGAAATACGTTTCTGAAATATATTTTATGAATATTTCAAAATAGGAAATTAAAAAAAATTAAAGAAATTAAATTTTTTGATAACATTACTTTTACAGCCTCAGCCTGAAGAAAATAAAATATTGCTTATAAAATATTTTTGTAGTATTTTAAAACTTTCCATTTTTCTCAAAGATACAGGAGACTTAACTGTTTCTTTTTAATTTAGTTCAATTTCGCAAGAAGTTGTGAGATTACAATTAATTTAGAGGTGAAGAGGGGAAAGTGTATACATTAAGGCAAAATACTCATAAAACAATGTTATTGTGAAAAATTTCTTTATCAGCTGAAAATACATAAATATTGATATTCAAGCACCGAAATGTACCTTTCTCTCGATGTCTGTTGACGCATTTACAAAACGGAATTAGGTCATGTGAGAAGGATTGCCAGTTTCAGTTCCATTCTAATAACGTTTAATTCGTGGGATCTGATATCAAGGATCAGGAAGCCCGTCACGTGGGAAAACCTGACAGATTGGAATTATGGGTCTCGTCGACGGAAGAGAACAAAACCGAGTTTTCATATCTGACGAGTGGAGGAATCCGACAGTAGGAAAACCTGATTTGTCAAAGGTCAAAGGTGAAAAGCAACAGGTTGTTTCCTATTTTGATACTTATATTTTCTGAAATAAAGAATTAACTTTTTGAAGGACATTTCGAAACCCTAACCGCTCTTGCCCAGCTCCGTTTTCTGCCAATCACATCAATATTTCACAACGTAACCCTAATACCACGTGACATTGACCAAATTTTATTTTTTCAGCCCCCAATGTCAAAATAAATTTTCTAACAATCTATTCTAGGGATCCCTGAAACTTGTAAGGGGTAAGTAAATCTCATTCGAAAGTTTACTGATTTTTTTTTTAACCAATGACTTTATTAATTCAAAGTCCATAAGTACAAAGATCACAAGTATGAAATGTATCTCCGTATATGTGATCCATTTTAATCAATTCCATCGTAATTAATTCATTGACACAACGAAGCTACATTATACTTACACGATCGGTTCACGATAGTCCAAGTCCATGCTAGACAAGTTGAGTATACGTATCAACAACTAATCGGGTTTCCATTTTTTTTTTTGTTTTTTTTTTTTGTTTGTTGTGTTGCTTACATTCTATTTAAATGTAATACAATATAGTCAGCGTTTTCGTAAAATACATTATGAAGAAGGAAGAACATATGGGAGAATGAATGATGATATTTTAAAATTGTTATGTATTGGGTGAGATTTTAGATGCACGGTCGTATTTACGGTAGTTAAAATTACTTGTGTAAGAAGGTTAAACAATAGAAGATTATCAAGGCAAAGGTATTTTGTTCACGATGCCTTACAATAATGCAAGATGTACTATCTTCCTCTAACTTCTTCAAAGATAAGTTGGTGGAAAATGTCCTACTTTTACTCTTTTTATAAAACTCTAGCTCGGTGCAATAATTTATAGGGAATCTACACGCAATGTTAAGGAAACGTCATTTCATTCTTTACCCATGGGTGGATTAAGACTGCACGGGGCCTCTGGCTGCAATTCAAAATGGGGCCCGGTCCAACCAGCGTCCATTTAAATAAAATGTTTGCTAGCAGCTAATTTAAGACTGTTACTTGTAAGGAAGAGTGAAATAAGACAAAACATTAAGTATAAGTCAATTTAATTAATATAAAGTTACGTGAATCTAAAATCCATAAAAATATTTAATTATTACTTTTGTTTGTGAGCGGTTTTCTTATGGCGAAGGTAGGTGTGCAGACATTAAAGCTAAGTGTGCTTACAATTTCCCCTTGAATTATAATTAGAGAGAGCAGACTCATTCTTTGTTGACCCATGCGACTTCTAACTTTATTTCTTATTCTTTTCAATTGAAAATGTTCGCTCTCCGCTGCAGTGTGATGCCATTATTGAGAGAAAGATGCGAAGTCCAATCTGTACATTTAGAAAGGACTGTGTAAAATTTTGCTCATTCAAAAAACGGCAACATTTTTAGATCTGCGCATCTGTTTTTAGTTTCACATTGTGCTACTACCTGTTCTGGCCCAAGCCTGGGGCTAGACTATAAAGTTTTTGAAGAATTCTAAAAATTGCACTAATTCAGATGGAAAGCAGACATAAAAATCTCTGGAATATTCTTCCATTAACTTGAATGCAACGTCATTGCTGAGCTCATTTAGGATTGTAAGACATGCAAAGTCCTGAACTACGTCTTTATATGCGTCGAATCGATGTTGTAGGGCTGGTGAGAGTTTTTCAAAGATTACCAGAAATACCTCAAACTTGAATTTTTCTCTCGGGGAAAAATTATTTCGGCTGATGGCCCTTCGTATGTTTTTTCTCCTCGGACTTGTCCTGTACTTTTTCTTCAAAGGATCAAATTCAGAAAGTTGTCTTTTAACACTTTCAAGGAGAGATTTCAACAAATGCATGGCTAATTGATTACAAACTGGCCGTTCTGGTTCACAACTTCTTTTCTGACTCATGCCCTTCCTATCTTGCTGAACTTTTGTCTGTCTACTCACCAAGTCGTCAGATACGCTCTTCTGCAGACACGCGCATTCTCTGTGTTCCTAAGACACGCACTAAAACATTTGGCGAAAGGTCATTCTCTTTTTTCGCTGCCAAACAATGGAATTCTCTACCATTACACATCCGTAGTATTTCAACTACTAAGTCCTTCAAGACTGCACTTAAGACACACCTTTTCCAAATTTATTTTCAAAATTAATGAAACAACATTTCTTTTAATGATAAACGTAGCTGATAAATAGTATATCGTATTGTCATTTATGTAGTTAGTTTGATATGAATGTTTATTTAATTAATATATGTGTTATTATCTCCATGTAAAACGCTATGAGCCCGGCTCCCTGCTGGGATACAGCGCTATATAAATTATCATTTTATTATTATTATTATTAATTTCAAATATAGTCCCCGCCCTTGAAGGGATACATTCGTTTACTGAAATCTTTCTAAAAATCGTTTCCCGAAATTTCAAGTAAATTAGCAGTTTCCAATTGTTCAGGTTCCTTCAGAAATCCTTCTTTTAGTCGACTTTCGCGCGGCTGATTTTCGTCAGTTGCCAATTATTCCAATGCTGCAATATTATCATGGTAGGATTTATTACCAGACCTTACACCATCATGTCGGGCTGACTATCTTGTGTCAGACAAGGCTTTGTTAACAGGTCATCCCTTCAGATGTTTTTGAAGTACCTGGCAAAGATGAGTAGATGCAACTAGCAAGACAAAAAGATTATGAGAAGGCCCAAACAAAGCCTCTGCTGCACTTTTCCCAACCAAATTAATGGAATGAGTTATGCACGGCACATAATGACATAATGCACAACACTGCACTACTCACGAAGGATAGCCTGAAGTCCGTCATGCGCCCATTCATATTTGTAGCACTGTCGTATGACTGTCCCAGATATCTTGAATTTGAATGTCATTTCTTTCAAAAAATTAACAATAATGTTGGCTATTTCTCATCCAGTGTTGAAATTAATTGGTAGGAGCTTGATAAATCGTTCAACAGGACCGGATTTGGCAACATATTGGATGATTAAGGTCAATGGAGTCTACAGATATCGAGAAGTACTTTGAAGATTTTATTTCACAAACAATAAGAGACGACAGACAATACGTCTTGACACATTCTTTCAATATCTTACCTTATCTTTACAGACGCTCCTTCTATGAAGAAGAAATTGCGTCCACAGACCATGATGATCTGTTGGTTACAAGCATTACCCAGCCGCCTACCTAATGTTAGGTACCCATTCGGAGTTGGGTGGACTCGGGGATGCCCTAGGCCCCGGGAATTAATCTTTGCCTTCGCATGGATTCGAACCCGTCTCCATCGGTACGCTAGTCGAGCACGCTGCCATTCGACCACCGTGCCTCTTCCTTTATTTCCGTGTTGACAGATATGTTCAGCAAGAAATGTGCCGAACTGAATCAGTTGTTCCAGTGTTCAAAGATAGTTACCGTTGCTCGGTGAACCTAACGTGTCATGCTTGCCTCGGAATGCAACGCCAAGACTGCATCGAAATTGTATAAGCTTACTATCATTATAAGAACGTTTTTGATAGTCGAAGTTTCGTAATCGCTATTTTTTTTCTTACTAATAAAAATCGATTTTTTTTCCTTGCTAGGTTTTCTCTTTCCGGCATAGTTTTTAGATATGATTACATTCAATGAGAATTTATGGTATTTCACACTCCTCGACTAAATAGTTAAGATTTTATTTATTAATTTTTTCAGGGATTCATGCAAACAATAGCCCACCTTTATTAAACGATATAATAAGTTTGTGGGCTCTTATATCATTGTTATTCCTGGCTTTAGCTCATTCAACTCCTGCCCCTTTTAATCCGTTGCTGCTAACCTTAAAGCCTTTTTTCATTCCATGTTGGTAAACTTTAAGATAAAATAATCCGGGGAATTCTTTAGGAACGATTTCATTGAGTTTTAAATTTTTAGTTTGTCTGTACGGAAATTTCTACACAGATATTCTAAGAGCTTCTTGTTCTTGAACAAGATAAAAACTAGTTTACAACTTTTTTGATAACGAAACATTTTGCTAACTTATTGTTACTTCTATTTTTTTCTGATGTAAAATCGAAAACGATATACCTTCCAAAGTAACGTTTCTGGAGGTGTCTCTTCCACATCGCCGAGTTCATAACTCTTACTCTCCATGCTGCCGGTAACTTTTACCTTCTATTTCCGTATGGTACCTTGCACAACGCACAACGTGAATCTTCTATACCTTCCCCGTAAATCCCCAGGAGAAAGACCACCTAATTGACTCTATTAATCTCATTGACTGGCCGTTGAAAATAGTTGACGAAACCAGAGATTGGGAATTAAAAATGCTAAAACTGTATTGATTTTCAAGAGTGTATGGAAAGCATCTTTTATTTCGGTTGCCATAATAGATCAGTGGCGTAAGACATTTGCAGCTGAAAAAAGAAAATTGGGTCAATGTCACGTGGTATTAGGGTTACGTTATGAAATATTGATGTCATTGACAGAAAACGGAGCTGTGTAATAGCGGACATCTTAACAAATCCGTGAGTGGGTGGCAACTCTTTTCTTTTCATCATACGACGTTCACTTTTTTGTTTTGTTTGTTTATTTGTGTGTTTGTTTGTAGTTGTTTTGTATTGTTGTTTTTTATTTGTTTCTTTCTTTTACAAAAAATAATAATTTCTGGCCGTTAATCTCCTCTCCAAGCCCCCCGTGTTCATTTTTATTTTGTGCTCTCTCTCTCTCTCTCTCTCTCTCTCTCTCTCTCTCTCTCTCTCTCTCTCTCTCTCTCATTTTCTCTCTCTTTCATCCAAACACACTTCCTCCATTTTGTTCCATCTTTCTTTTTATAGTTTTGTTTTGATTCTTGCTCTCATTTTCTCTCATTCTTTTTCTTTCTCTCTGACTCTTTCTTACTTTTAAAAAAAAACAATCTTTACGATTTTCCTTCTCCTTCTCCTTTACATATTTTCTCTTTTCCCTTTTTCTCTTTCTCTTTTTTCTCTCCCGTTTTTCTTCTTTTTTTACTACACGTTTCTCTCTCTCATTTGTATCCACTCCATATATTAATGTTCCCACCCAAACCATTCTGTAAAACTTGTCCTGAAAGATGTCCGTCTGAAATAATCATCAACACTCAAACATACCGACCGATTCCTGTCGAACAAATTAAGAAGAACACACACAGTATACCTGTTCTTTAATGGTCCTGTTTAAAAAATAATAAATAAATAAAAATAAAGTTTAAACAAAACGTATTTGCTATGAGATCTCACAATTTTATAAATAAAATAATACATATTCGGATTCCAATCCTACACTAAAAATCTATTTAGAGGTTCCCATTGTAAATATCCTGGGTTTTTTATAATTAAACCTTTACAACTGGTCGACTGACTTCAAAATGTTGTGTAGGTGTAGTTCCGGTGGCCTTGAGACGAGGTGATCTTGGTGGGAAGTAGGTGTAGTTCCGGTGGCCTTGAGACGAGGTGATCTTGCTGGGAAGTAGGTGTAGTTCCGGTGGCCTTGAGACGAGGTGATCTTGCTGGGAAGTAGGTGTAGTTCCGGTTGCCTTGAGACGAGATGATCTTGCTTGGTAGTAGGAATGATTCCGGCTTTAAAATGTGAAACAAGTAATACAAACTGGAATGAGTATTTAAACGCAATTTCCAAAAAAGAATTTCAGAAAGTTTTATTCGAGAGAAATTATTCTAGATTACATTAAAAGTCATTTCAAATCAATAATTCCGGTACTAAAAAAATGCTTTTTACAAATTACTGCTAAATTTACGGGAGTGGAACGAAAAAAAATAATTTTAAAAAATTCCTTCTCCATCATTGTTTTAAATATGAATTATCTATCGGATGGCGTTTTTTTTGTTTGCCCAACCCGATAGATGTTATGGATGGCGAGAAATTGACAAAATACTGATACATCCCCCCTCCCCCCACTTTCGAAATCTAGTCAACTTTTTCTGGTATTTTTTGGTCCCCGCCCAGTTTTGGGAATTCCTTAACATACTTGCAAAAGACCCAAACCCTCTATCTAGTATGGTTCAGGAGTAGTTAAATGTGCAAGCTCGAAAAAGACAAGACGCACGTTTCAAATATATAAATGCAATTTCCCAGAGGAAATTCCGTTAAAAAATTATATACTCGGAGGTAAAATACTAAAGTCACGTGTATGTCTTTCTACCTTCTTTCTATGGTGTCAGCCTAATAAGTATAAATAAAGTATTCTTACTTGATGTAAGAAAAGAATAGAGAAATCTTAGAAATTGTTTGGATTTGTTCATAAACATTTTCAATTTGCTTTATTTAACAGTCAGTTGGCATTTTGTAACGTGATTATGGAGATGAGGATTTCATGTATGTGTTTTACATGATTCGGATACAACGGATACAAGAGTTATTTGTCATCCAGTATCGGTTCATGCTTATTCGGTAGCTGGAAACCTTTGGTAGACTAACAAAGAAAAAAATCGTAGATACTTTTAAGAGTTCTAACTTCATATAGATTTTTCTACAAACTTCATTATAAAAATGTTTTGTCAACACGTTTGAACTACAACCCATCCCGACATAAGTGTTTTTATTCATCAACGTGGCGGGAGCGTGAACTACCATGACAACAGATTCGTTCAAAATACAGCAATGAGTTTGATCTTCGTGTCCAACAAATGACCTCAGATGGTCCTCTCAAAATGGCAACATTATAACAAAATACAATAACAAAAAGGTTGTCTAGTACTACTATTGACTTCTTCTATTGGAATAATACGAACATTTTGTTACCAGATTCCATTGTCTGGAGACGGCATACAATGGGACGTCCCTTAATGACAGCGTGATATATTATAATGACTTCAGTGTGACGATTCATAATGACAATGTGATCTATTATACTGACTACAGTATGACGTCCCGTAATGATAGTGTGATCTATTATAATGACTTCAGGTTGACGTCCCGTAATGACAGTGTGATCTATTATAATGACTTCAATGTGACGTCCCGTAATGACAATGTGGTCTATTATAATGACTTCAATGTGACGTCCCGTAATGACAGTGTGATCTATTATAATGACTTCAATGTGACGTCCCGTAATGACAGTGTTGTCTACTATAATGACTTCAGTGTGACATCCCGTAATGACAGCGTGATCTACTATAATGACTTCAGGTTGACGTCCCGTAATGACAGTGTGATCGATTATAATGACTTCAGTATGGCGTCCCGTAATCACAGCGTGATCTACTATTTCTATAATGACTACAGTGTGACGTCCCATAATAACAGCGTGATCTATTTTAATAACTACGGTGACACCAGTGTTGCGAAGTCTAAGTGCCAGATTTTCCCAGGCAGGAAGCAAAAAATTCCCGAATGGGGCTAAAAATTCCCACATGCATTAAAAACTTGGGAAAAAACCTAAAAAGTAGCAACTTCAATTAAATGCTTTCGCATTCATTTTAATGACTTTGGACTTCCAAATTAAAAAATAAGAAATATTTATGCATTTTTAAGGCAATTCTTATTAGTCAATTTTTATTTAATCTATACGTTTTTATTTAACAACTTGGCTACAAAGCCAAAATATAGATTATACTTTTAAATTTTTAACATTATGAAGTTTTAAAAAAGTTATCTGGATACTATTGTAATTTAAATTTGTCTGTGATTGATAAAAATATTTTTTTTAATGAATGCTTTAAAATTATTAATAATAAATCCATCATACATGGTTACATAGATTGTTATATATTTACATAGTATTAATTATTTGGTCCTATATATGTAACAAACATTCTAAGATGATTCGGGCTCAGACTAATTAATTATATTATTTAATGGTAATACATTTACAAAATCTAACCTTAAACTGTCAGTGAAAATGTTGGGCAAAACCTTGCCAAAACGTCAAGAAAAAAACCTAGATCCGAAATAAAAAAAACCTAGACACGCTAAAAATAACCAAACATTACGTCAAAGAGCCTCCCACCACATCAAAACACAAGTATTTCTTATTTGAAAATGAGCATGTTTCAAATTATTTTATTTTATTTTCATTCAAGAATGTATTTAATTTTTAAAATTGGTCAATCTCAAAAATTCCCATTTTTTAGGCAAAATCCTTAAAAATTCCCTAATTCCCATTTCTCAAAATTTGGCTCAAAAATTCCCACGATAAGGGAAATTTCCCCCGACTTCGCAACACTGGGTGACACGTTGCCTAATAACAGTGAGATCTCTAAAAATGAGTGCAGCGGTATTTCCCATAATGAAAGCGTGATCTACAGCAGTGATTTGAAATTGAAAGCACCATGCACGTTTCCCCCCCCCCCCATGGACTCTTGACGTAACATACAGTTTTGGCGTGCTGGTTCAATAGCCTACAGGGAGACACGTCCCATGCCAACACCAGTGATTGTCTCGGAAACCTACAGTATTACAACTCATTATCAAGGTCCTTTAGGCCGTTGGGGAAATGATGTCATCAACTGTGGGGAAAAACAATAACGAACAATTCCAACGTACGCATAGATTATAGCTAACCTGAAGCAAAATTTGACATTTTAAAAATGTTGATTCAGTGTAATTGCATAGAAGTTGCGTATAGAAAATGCGATTACAAATTGTGTGCTAAACAAGCTTAAAATCATCAGTTCTTTAAAAACGATGATAGTGTGTTTAATAATTGCATTGTTTTACTGTTTTTGAAAATGAAGCCAAAGTTAAGACACATTTTAAAAATGACAGTGTTTTGTTGCTGTTTTTTATGATGAGGCAACATTTCAATGGATCATGAAACGTCAGAATTCAGAATACCACAAATTAAACAAAAAATTCAGTTCAGGTCCTAATAATCGACTTTTTAAAAAAAAAATTTGGTAATTTCGAATGTTTCTGGCCGTACAGGTACTTTTAGCGGACCGCTGTTTGCTCATCCCTGAACTAAGAAATCTTGACTTAGAATAATGCTTAAAACAGTGGAAATATAAAGTAAAATGAGTGCTTTCTTATAAAGTTAGCCAAATAGCCAATCTAATTTCTTCCGAATTCAATTTTAAATATTTGACCATTTCTCTTAGTTTTCATGTCCAGCTGTGAAAACTGTAACTGTAACAGGAGAACATCAATAACTCCTATCGGAAGAGAACGGATAATTCTGTGTGTGTGGGGGGGGGGAGAGTTTGCTTTTTTTCCTCATAAATTGAACCACTCAGACCATTAACACCAGTGGGTGAACTCCTTTGTCAAACACAGTCCCCCGAGCCGACGTTAAACAGAGCTCAAGCTCTCAGATCAGTGTTCCCAAAGTTTTTGTGTGAATTGTCCCTCCCAATCCTTCCGACAGTTGTTTTTCTAACGGAGAACTGAAATTCGAATAATTTTAATGAATGATATTTCTTTTTTATTTTAATATTTTTAAAAAAATGTCCCCAAACTCTCTTGACCTAATGTTTTCGTTACAACTTTCTCGGGGCTTGATAGACTTGGCGGCGCACACCTCCTCTCCCAAGTCAGCGTTGGACTATTTAGCAATAGTCATTCATCTTTTGTGGCTAAGCGTAGATCCCACGACCTCAAAGCTTTGTGAAGTTTGTGAGGCGAGCGCACTATTTACTTTGATATCCAGACGCGAAATATTGTCAAATAGTTCATCTAAGTGTTTGTGCTTGGTGTTTGCTGCAATGATATATTTTGTTAGGTTCTACTTAGCTTTAACCTCACATTGTTTTAATACCCACATTTATCTGAATATGACGATTAAAAAGTTTCAATATTATAAATATGGTTTGTTTTCTCACAGAGCCATGAAATCGCTCCTGTAATAAAAAAACTTTTAACTGATGCATTATTTTGAAAGTTCTACGTGACACTGCTAAATTAAAATATTTTTTAAAAAAATAATTACTACACGTGAAGTTGGGATTTTTTTATTTAACAAACAACAAAAATGTACACTGAGTTACTTTAAATTTTCCAAAATGTAGTTAATATTTCTCTGAGATAATATAACACATAAAAAATATAATAATAATAAGATGTTTCGGTTTTTCGTGAATAAAAAATATTTTTGTATCTTGAATAAGTTATTTAGCCTATTTAGTTTTTTAAAGATATCGATTATTATTACCTCACTATTGTTTCGCCATCGACCTGTAAAAATACTTCATGTTAGGCTTTTAGCTTTAAAAATCGGAAAACAGTTCTGTAATCTAATTTTATCAAGTGATTCCGAATAGCAGCAGCCATAGTAAAGTGCGTCTCAGTGATGTGCGCATAGAGCGGCGCAGTACGGGTGTGCACACTCCTACATAAATATATATACACACACACACACACACACACACACACACACAAACACACTGCGTCTTCGTCTTGCTTGCTATAGTTTCTGACAAATTATGAATTATAGATAGATTGATAGATAAGCTGCTAGATAAACCAACAAGTAAAAAAGGCAACTGGCGTTAACCTATCAGATTCTGAAAATTGATATGGCGTTGAGTTAAAACTCAGTCGAATCCGTGGACTAAGAAACTTGTCTAGACGCGGATTGTATGACATTAAAATTTTTGAATTGTATTATCCTACGGGCAGTGTTTATATAATATCCCACCAGATGTACAGAATGTTCTCAGTGCGTCTTTTGTCTCTAGGTTAAAGACGATGGCCTCAATGGTAAGGGACCGTCCATGGCCCGTTCATAAATGATGTCAAACGATTTTGGAAGATTTCCCCCCCCCCCCCCAAAAAAAAATCGTCATGCGTCGACACTAAAACTTTACTCTCCAAGTGCGTGACGTTATTTATGGACGGCCCTTAAGATCCCCCATATCTTGCCACATCAAAAGTGACGTTATTTATGGAGGGGCCTTCAGATCCCCCAATCTTGCCACATCAAAAGTGACGTTATTTATGGAGGGCCCTTCAGATCCCCCAATCTTGCCACATCAAAAGTGACGTTATTTATAGACGGCCCTTAAGATCCCCAAATCTTGCCACATCAAAAGTGACGTTATTTATAGACGGTCCTTAAGATCCCCCAATCTTGCCACATCAAAATTGACGTTATTTATTGAGGGCCCTTAAGATCCCCCCCCCCCATCTTGCCATTTCAAAAGTGACGTTACTACGGATGGCCCTTAAGATCCCCAAATCTTGTTACATCAAAAATTAGGGACGCTCCGGTTAGTATCGTTGTTATTTCCCATCTACCTCCCAAATAAAAAAACTACACATGTCCGTGGCCAAATAAAACTATTTTAAGATCTATCTGGACTGCACAATGCCCAAATAGGTCAGTTCGCCAAGTCCTTTCCAATCCATAATCTGCTTAAGGCTTTGACCAATTTCATTCGGGCAACTTTCATTAGTCACACTGTATTATTTAATCCCGAAGTTTAAGATGCTGTCTTGATTACACTGTATCACCGACCCATTTTCTTCCTCACTCTCTCCCCTTACCATTTATACCTCACCGAGATGCCCTTAGCGATACGTTTTTTTTTCTTTTTCCGATCTGGGAATTCCCGGAGATTTCGTTCAAAGTCTGGTCACTCATGCTTGCCAGCTCTCAGTTTAAATTGTCTCCCTTGTCACGACATGGCCGCCACACGCTCATTTTGTATTCTTCGTCTCTGTAAATTATACATTCGCGTGGTGGATACCAAGAAGAAAACCCAGAGACGTCAAGAAAGAACTGTAGAAATCCTGCCCGAACAAGAAATGCTTAATACATTAAAGCATTCAAAGGTCACTAAACGTCAAATTAAATTGATATTAAAGGATATTATTTGAGTAAGCGTTTTCAATATGTTTCATATTCATATTAGAGACTGATATTTCATGCATGGTAATGGCTTCGTAGCCCATTAATATTTTTGCATAGCTTCCATGAATCACGGAGGAAAAAATCAACATCATATCAATTTATAGAAAGAGGAAATTGAACGAAGTAAGTGCCCAATATACGCAAAATCTAAATCGAGGCTGGGTCTGGAACATTCGTATTGATGACTGTTTTTCTATAAATTTAAATATGAACGTTTATAAATATTTATATACCTATAATAGGGTTTTCAGGGTAGATTTTTTCAAGCTGAGTGGGAGGGAACAATCTGATTCCAATCTGAGAAAGAAGATTTGGGGCGATAGTACAAAAAAAAAGCCCACTGACTAACTTTGAATTCCTCTACGTCATAGCGTTAAAATGTCAAAGACAAATTAAGAGAAAATTGATTTACATTAATTACTATTTATCATTTTTGATGAGTTT
Organism: Radix auricularia; assembly: GCA_002072015.1. NCBI lineage: Eukaryota > Metazoa > Mollusca > Gastropoda > Lymnaeidae > Radix > Radix auricularia. The sequence goes on from MUZC01003197.1 coordinate 356,507, forward strand.
TTGTAAGTTGGGAAAAAATAAACTATCAGTATGTTCTTGGTTGATGCTGGAAATTAATAGTTGCATCCAGTCACGAAACTCAATGGTCCATTCTTAGTGTAATAAATAATTATGTTTTTCGTGTGCTAAATAATACTTTAGAAGCCGTCCATAAAGTACGTCACACTCCAGAGGAGGGGTTAGAAAGTGTGACAGTTTGTGACAGGGTGAAGGGGGTGTCCGGCCATGTTTGACGTCACGGTGCTTTGTGATAAATTTTAATTATTTTGTTAATAAAAATTAATATTTTTGTACGGAAGTTTGACATACTTTGAGGGGGG
>MUZC01003197.1:367748-403162 GCA_002072015.1 Radix auricularia
TTTTTTTTTTTTTTTGCACGCCTTACATTTTTGGGACATCGTCCCCTGTGCGTACGTACAAATTCACTCATCCCCCCCCCATTTTAACAATTAATTGTAAGCTAGAGTCCCTTTAAATAAAATGATTGCTAGCAGCTAATATAAGACTGTAACTAAATAGTAATCTTGAAAAAAAATAGATAACGAAGAAATAACTGTTTGAAGTGTTTGCGGGAATGTTAAAATTGAGTGTGAAAAGACTTTGTTTTGTTTTTTTTAATTGTTCCTCCCTTGGAAATCGATCCTGACATCGCTAGCATGACAAGCCTATAATCTTCCGCACAGCCAACAGAGCTTATCAAAACAATGAAATTTTAAAAATATAAACCATATTTTACAATATGTTCTCTTAGTGAGCCAATCAAATCAAGTTTTTAGATTATTAAGACTATCAGGTTTGAACAGCGATCAGTTTTATAGATGAGATTTATTAATTCATTTAATTTATCATATTTTCATGGGTTCGTGCAAGCATTTGTACACTTTTATTATAAAATATAAAAAGATTGGTGGGCCCTTAAACCGTTGGGGGCCCCTGTCTATAGCCTGTTGAGCCCCCCCCCCTCAATCTGCCTTATAGTCAGACATATATATTTTAGTAATGTGTGAGAGCGTTAGTCTGGACCAAATGTTAATTACTCCCATGTAACGTAAAGTTAGGAAAATATGTTTGCATTAAATTAAAAACACTGCACATCAGCCTTGACTTAGTCGGTCTTATATACCGTTTGCAGGTTGAGCGGTTTACGTTACTAGGCTTAGTGTTATGGAAAATTAAATATGTTGTGCCCCACGTACATATTCAGTCGACACACCTCTCCATACGCAAAATGCCGTGAATTTAAGACCGCCACCCCCTCCTTGCGTACCTAATGGATTGCTTCTTAATGATGTTTTTTGTTTTTGTTTTTGTTTTTTTGTTGTTGTTTTTTTGTTTTGTTTTTTTGTTTGTTGTTGTTCCAATGATATTGAGATTATGATTCGGTGTTTGAACTTTTAAACATGTCACTATTTCAGGCTAAATTATATGTTCTAAAATTAAATTTTATCCAATGCAGTATATATAATTTAATTAAATGACAACTCTTGCTGTCATTAATGTACTTAAAGTTATTATTAATTTCCTAGTAGCTTGTTCATCCTTTATAAAGTTTATTAAAAGTTCAATGTAAATATAGCAACACACAGTTGGCCATCCTGTCACCCCTGATCTAAATAGTTTCCCCAAGTATAATGCAGGTCACATCAGGTATGGTCAGTGGCGCAGGTATGGGAGGGGAGGAGGAACACAATTTTTAAAGTCCCCTCGGTCCTCCCCCACTTGAGGGGGGGGGCCTCAAATTACTGTCCAAAATCTTCTTAATATTAAATATTACAATACCGCAATGAATGTGGTGCCCCCAAAGAGGTTAAGCCCCCCTGGCCCCCAATCCCCTACAAATTCCCAGCTGCACCACTGGGGATGATTACATCTTTCAAAGTCATTCTGTTTCATGATAAATTTTCAACACGAAGCGTTTGGAAATTATAATTAATAATTCGCACACAATATCCATATGAAATATCAACAGTGTGACATTAGCTGTTTCTTTTTATTTCTTAAATTAGTCTATAAAATTGTGGACAGCTCTTATATTAATTTATTATAGGATCATGTATCCTAGAGCTTTTTATCCTTTATGAGGATTAGTTCATATAAAAGAGTATAAAATTCCAGGCTGCCTACCTTTGCAGAAATATATTGATGGAATCATTTTTATGAAGTTCAAAATTCTTTAAAATATTTGGTAATCGGCTTAATGATTAAAGTGTTTTAAGGACATGCCAAATTGTATTGAATATCTATTTAAAAAAATAGATACTTTTACTTTATAAATCTCTATTGCCTTAAGATTCAAACTATTACACCATTAAAGTGGTTGTGAGTTTCTAGCACTTTTTGTGAACGCAGGATTCGGAAAAGACATTTAGAGAAATTGTGGGCCAACATTCTTTGGTTATAACTGTTTTCATTTGGGGGGAAAAAATGACAAAACGCATAAATTGATGGAACTTGAACATTTACTTTTTAAAAAAGGAATTAATCTTAATTGATAATATTGTAATTCTTGTTCTCATTAATTCTGACCATCCAATAAGAGGAGACTGACCACAATTTCCCTAAAAGTTCATCTTCTACAAGCTAGACGTACTCAACATCCTACGGCTATTCAACCAACCACAAACGGCCTAGCATCTCTAATACTAATAAATTACTAACACACCCTAGCCCCTTGGTAACTTGTTGGGTTTCCCGTTCTCTTGTGAGCGTTATTTAACAACAATATCTTACTCACAATAACTAAATTGAAATCCTCAGTATTAACAAAGCAAGTTTAATGCAGCAATATGTTGTATGTACAATTTTACAAGGCGAAAATTGTCAGAGATAACTCAAATACAACCAGCTGTCTCTCTAGCACCTTCTTCTACTCTCATCTCCTGTCTTCTAATGATAATGCATTCTGGTCTATGCCTTACTTCCGTCACGTGATCTCTCAAACACACATTGTCGCACGTTACACCCTTCTCAAATACGATCTCATACTTCGAGGGGATCGCGTATCCCAATATGACCCGGATTTATAATGGGATCCCAGTTTTCGTTGAATTCCTTTTTCCGACGTGATCCCTATGTGCTTTGGGGGATCACATATTGCAGTATGATCTCGTATGATCCCGTTACATAAAAAATCCGGCATTTGTCTGAATCCCTTTTTCCGGTGTGATGAACTTCTCTGTCGAAATCTAGTTCCCTGATGTGGTACCAATTAATGGGATCCTTTTCCAGATGGAATCCCGTTCTTCTTTTTGGCTTAACACGTTTGTTACTCATCGACCTTGTTCCAGGTCAGATTCTTAAGGTGTGGCGCATACGGCTAAGTCTTATCATCAACACACTATGTCACGTTCACTGTCATTCTACAACTTCATATGACATTATGATCCCCCCATCCACCCAGACCCTAACGGTGCTTGCTGTAAAAGTCTATTCGCTGATGGTTTTAACCTGAATTATGATAGATACAAGTGTCAGTATTTCTAAAATCTTGTATCGTATAAAGGAAAATCTGAATCATTTACGGGAATAAAAAGAATTGGGGCCATGCTCAGAAACAGTCGACATCAGGAATTCAATGCCCTAAAGTATTTTAATATGGGCCATTAAGATTTCATGTACCAAGCCCTAAAGTATTTTAAAATGGGCCATCAAGATTTCATGTACCAAGCCCTAAAGTATTTTAATATGGGCCATCAAGATTTCATGTACCAAACCCTAAAGTATTTTAATATGGGCCATTAAGTTTTCATGTACCAAGCCCTAAAGAATTTTAATATGGGCCATTAAGATTTCATGTTCCAAGTTTGTTGGACATCCAGCCAATGCTGAAAATAATTTTAATGTGGTTCCTATTAGAAAAACATAAAAAATTTTGTCCCCCAATCCCCGAGTGAATATTGTGTTTTCATTTCCATTCAGTAGTTTGGAATGGTGATGATTCTTTTGTGCCATGAATATGATCTAGATCTATCGATCCATCTGGTAGCCAATGCTGAAAATAGATTTTCCTAAACTGATTTAAATGAGAAAAATTAAATGGGTTCTCCAGCAAAAAAACGGTAGGTCTACATAAGTTAAAGTTGTATAACCCCTTCTAGATTTCAATCTTCATCTTGATGGATATATGTGCACATGTCTGTTTGTGATCCATCAATCAAAGTAGAATGTATAGTATAAGAAACAAAGTATTCTGCCCACCCAAAACCATTGTCTTTGCATGTATAAGGATGTTCATAATATGGCGGAAATCTATTAATAGAAGTATTATATCTAAATTTATCTTTTGTAAGGACAAATTCACAAAAAAATAATAAAAGATACGAGTCAATACGTGAATGTAGGTATATTGAGAATGATTGATCTTATCAGCTAATTTTTAATTCTTCGTTAATTTAAGACAGCTTATTGGACTTGCAAAATAAAAAACAATTTCGTAATTTTACTAAGCTAAAAATTTTGAGAACATAGTTTTTTGACTGTAGTTATGCCTCAAAACTTTGTTCCGCTAAAATGTAATCTAAAAAAAGAACATTACGAAATGAGCTATGACGTTTTCCGGTTTTAGAAATGAAGAACCCTATACTTAAATAGTATGCGGTTCCAAGATTACTCTATACATAGAAACGCAATGAAATTTAATTGCAAATTGCTATCAAAAGGAAATGAATTTCACACACACTCCTTTCGTGTCATATTTAACTGATGAATATGGCAGTATGTGAAAAATTTGTGTTGTAATATGTGCTAGTTGTATAATTGAGTAGCAAAATATCATAGCGAATGTTTTCATGGATCACTTGGGATATCAATACAGCAGTTAAATACATCAAAATGAATGCCTTCAATGACAGATTAGTTGCTAAATTTTGGTTGGAAAATGGCAAAGACTATAATCGTTTACTTATAAACACAGAAGTACGTGTGTATCTAAAAGTGCATGTTTAAATCAATTTTATGCTCACTTTAATTTATTGTTGGAATTCTTGCAAAGCAAAGACAGTGAGTTGCAACTAAGTTGAATTAACTCAAAAAATGACATAGCCTATATAACTGATTTATTTGCTAAATTTTACGAAACTTATTTGAACTAAGAGGTGACCAATTAAAATTAATCTTAATTGGAAGTGTTAAACATCCGTTTGTTGCAAAAAAAATCGGTGTAAACAAAACTTGGGAAGAGGAGTATGTTCTCAGTTATCAATACATTCTAATACGAGACCAGCTTATTGAAATGTTCTGTGTCACAAATTCTTTTCTGACTCATGCCCTTCCTATCGTACTGAACTTTTGTCGGTCTACTCACCAAGTCGTCAGCTACGCTCTTCTGCAGATACACGCATTCTCTGCGTTCCTAAGACAAGAACTGAAAATCCTACATGTGGAAGAAAATCAGGAGTCCCGAGCCTGCGCTCTTCATGAGGCTTCCCGGAAAACCCCCTCAGCCCTCTGGCCCCCTAAGTGACGTAAAGACTGAGAAGCCCCCCCCCGGAACGGTCGCTGCTACAAGCGGCCGCCTGGGCGTCCAGGACACTAGGTCGAAAACGCCTCCCACTAAAGTGAGCCTCCAGAGGGAGGTGTGGAATTTGCTACTGTGACTCGCTATCAACATTGTATCACTTTGGCGCCACCACGGCAAAGCTTACGAGTCTCTATGGTTAGGATCGCCGCAAAGCGTGGGATCATCACTGACCTGTCTAGAGTTTAACCCCCACCGGAAGGTTTCCTCAGAGCAGGCGTCCAAAAGCATTTCCTAGCGGTACCTTTTGCTATTCCGTACTGGCGCTCCTGGCCCTAAACCGGCACCGCTCAACCGCGTTGCTAGTTATTTGAGGGGAACGAAACGGTCGCTTCAGAGTTACCCGACCCTCAACGGGTACATTGGTTTTCATCATCGGCATTGCATCTAAATGCTCCGCCTAAGATCCGTACAGCGACTGTAATCATATTTATGACTAGCACCTAACACCTAACAACGGCCTTCGGCTGTCCAAGCCAGGGGTTTGTCGGTTTCAGGTCGTGGTCTACTCCACGACCCTACTCGTCTGTCGAACCACGTAGAGGTCACCCCATCTCGACAGTAAGACCAGAACTAAAACATTTGGCAAAAGGTCATTCTCTTTTTTGTGTAGCCAAACAATGGAATTCTCTTCCATTACACATCCGTAGTATTTCAACTGCTAAGTCCTTCAAAACTACACTGAAGACACATATTTTCAAATTTTATTTTGAAAATTAATGAAACAACATTTCTTTTAATGATTAACGTAGCTGATGAAGATCTATAGCGTATTGTCATTTATGTAGTTAGTATGATATGAATGGTTCTTTTATTAATATATGTATTGTTATCTCCATGTAAAGCGCTGTGAGCCCGGCTCCTAGGTGGGAAACAGCGCTATATAAATTATCATTTCATTATTATTATTATTATTATTAAATATCTACAAATTAGGAACTCAGATCAAAGTTTGTACAAATTCTGGGTACAAAAACAGATCCCAATTTTATATCCTGCATTAGGGTTTATTGTACAGAAGTTGTAGAATGCTTTTCCGCCTTCCTATTTGGTAGAACAAGGATTCAGTGCAGTTAAGATCTTTGTCAAAAAAAAAAAAAAAAACAACACCAACAACAACAAAAGACAAAATTTTAAAAAATATATAGAAATTGGTGCTCGAGTGGATTTGAAGTTGCTACTCACAAACATTGAGTCGGACACAATGGCGTAGCTAGGGGGTGGTGGGGGCGGTCCGCCCCGGGCGGCACTCATTCATAGGGTGGCACTTGTGGGCATTTAAAAAGTAAAGCCCTTTCCAAAAACCGCCCTTTTTATTTTGAAGGAAGAAAACCAAGGTGAAATGAAAAATATTCTTAGTTTTGAGACTTAATTAACGGATTCGTGCAAAATTTGTTTTATGAAATATTAGTTGTTATAACTAACGGAAAACCATTCAAAAATTTAAAATGACTCAAAAGAGGTAACGATTTGTTTTGAAAATTAAGCGGTACACGTCACAGGTGGTGCCTTTATAAGAAATCTGCACAAAAAACAACACAACACCGCTGGTCCGAAAATATGCTCTATTGATATCGCCACGACAGTTTTTGCGTGGAATTTCGACATGCGCAGAATGATAAGTACCTACATGACATGGTGCTTCAAATATTGTGTTTAACTTGCAACTAGTAATTTATATTACAATTTCAGTTTTCATAAAATTATTGTAAGACAACTTATTAATTTTTTTTTTCTTTTTCATTGCATTACATATAGCTTGTGTTTTTCATTAAAGTACGGTTATTCATAAAAAATTAATGGTTACTCATTTTTCCGTTAATAAACACCACAATAACATAAATGATTTCGAAAAAGACGTACTTGAAAGTTTCAAGCGCCTTGGAAAAATTGACCTCTGAAGTAACTAATAAAACGAATTTTACTCAGTTCAATGCAATCTTTTATTTTTCTATGTTATCTCAATTTATGGGAACCTGTCTACTTTAAACTAATGCAAACCCATTTCATGGAACAAAGATATGTGCTAATACAGAACGCTGTTATAGAGAGTTGGAGATATCAACTGTACGCGAGTTAGAATTAGAAAAAAATATTAATATAAGTCGGAAAAATTCAGAAGACGTGGTTCTATCTTTAGAGCAAGAAGTACAACGAGAAATGTTTTTATAAATAGATATTATTATAAAAGGAATTAAAAGAACGCGGTGATGAGTTACATGTCCTTGCCAGAAAATATTCGTGTATAATACCATGTGTCTTCCTTTATGGTTGTGAGGCTTGGACGCTCACCGCAGACCTCCAAAAAAGAATTAATGCGCTTGAGATGAGATGTTTTCGAAATGTATTAAACATCTCATACATGGCGCACATCACGAACGAAGCGGTCCGCGACAAAATAAGTGCTGTCATTGGCCCTTACGAGAACCTTCTCACCTCAATTAAAAAGAGGAAATTACGATGGTACGGAAACGTGACAAGATCTGGAGGTCTCTCAAAGACGATATTGCAAGGCACAGTCGAGGGAAGAAGGAAAAGAGGCAGACCAAGGAAGAGTTGGGAGGACAATGTCAAAGAGTGGACCGGCCTTTCATTTAGCGATTCCCAGAAGGCAGCTCAGAACCGTGACACTTGGCATGAGATAGTGCGCAGCTCAAAATGGTGCCCCAACGACCCAGCGTCGGGTTAAGGGACAGTTCAAGTTCAATACCATGTGGCCTACTAAATGAAGAATTTGAACATCAAATAAATTTCTTTATTTAATTTAATAAAAAATTGTTCGAGATTGAAAGAGCAAGGATCCAGGTTTTTATTGCATTACACGGGGCCGGTCTTAGCAATAGCGGGGCCCTATGCAGCTTAGTATGCGAAAAGGATTGCGCGGGGCCCTGTTTGGGTAGGGATAACGCATTAATATTTAATTAATAAGGATAACAAGTAAAAATTAAGATTGGTTGGGTCTATAAAAGCGCTGGGCCCACTGCGACCGCATATGTTGCAGTAGCCTAAGACCAGCCGTGGCTGTACCTACACTACAAAAAGAGGCATTTTGTTAGAAAACGGGGGGGGGGGGAAATCCCCTCTTGATCTATTAAAATATATTCAACAGTATAGATTGGAAATTCTTTACCCAAAATTATAATTTTGCTAAGATTTGTTTTAAACAAATACTATTAGTGTAGGCTATCTAGTTGTGAAAGGAGCTTCTTTAAACTGATGTTGAAAAAAAACTATATTCGATCTACAATAAGTGATTTAATACAACAGAAGCTTGCAATATTGTCGGTAGAACAAGAAAGCTCAAATTTTGATAATATAAGACACGATTTTTAAAGCAGGTGGTGTCTGAGCTCGTGCGACCGACAGACCGTGCGTGCGTGCCGAAAAAACTTTGGATCGATTTTTAACCCTTTTCCTCGAAAGCTAGCGAGCTGAAATTTTGCAGGCAGACTCATGCCGATGATAAAAGTGATGTATCACAATTTCAGATCGATCGAATGGACAGAAATTAAATTATTGAATTTATAAATTATTTTATTTATCTCATTATATCATGTTAATTTTGGGAGTTAAGAGTGTTGTGGTGCGTAATATGTTCAACAACCTTTTATGCCACGCAATAAGGTGCGCATTACATTGACATTACTTTTTAAAAATATATTCACGATCGGTGCGCATTATATTAAACACGTTTTATGAGACATTAGAATTTTATATTTTCGGATTGTTTTGCACCACTCATCTCTGCAACTATGTATCGCATAATCTATAAAGGATATATAGTGAAAAACTTTTGTTTTTTGTGGGTTTTAAAAATGCACTATGAAAGTTAGTGAAGTAAGTAAATGTTTTAATTTAAAAAAAATATGTTTACATTTTAATGGTTACAATTTCTTTGTTTATACAAACATATATTAATAAATAAAAACTTAAAGCACATTAATTGTTAATGTTTTTGGGGTGTAAATTTGGAATATGTTTTGTCTCATTTTGGTGGTGGGGAGGGGGATACCTGCGAGCCCAATTTCTTTCTTGTTGCCTTCAAAAAAATTATCTTGAATTTTTATTAATGTGTATATCATCTTGTGCGGCCTCTTTAATTACTGCTTACATAAATAGAGCATACAATGGTAAAAATTTTCCCCACGTTTTACAATGTACTTCGTTTCAATTACAATTACATTAATTTATTCATATTTATTAATTTAAAANCACCCCATAAAAGCCACACTTTCTATTTGAAAATGAGCACGTTTCAAATCATTTTCTTTTGTCATTTAAATATGTTTTTTTATTGTAGGACTGCACTCTAATATTAGTAATATCGTAACACGCATGAAGTCACGTAAAACGTCATTTAATAAATTGTTGGTAATCATATATTTAAGTGGAACTTGTATTTAAAGTTGCGCATTTTGAATGACGTCAAATACGTGACCCCCTCTTCCCCCCGTGCGTGACGTCATTTATGGGTGGACCCTAAAAGGGTGGCATAATGGAGACCGCCCCGGGCGGCAAAAGCTCTAGCTACGCCACTGGTCGGACATATATACGCTTATAAAATCTAATCACGTTCACCCGAATCCTGATTTGTTTGAAATTTTATGAGAAATAAAATTATGTATAGATTTAATTAATACCCCTGCTTCAAAATCTTTGTTTTATTCAGATTTATAATTTTGATCTATAAAACATGTATGTAGCTTTTTCACTTGGGGGTCCTTAAGCAAGTTTCGACTATAACAAGGGGTCCCAGGGTCAAAAAAATTTGCGAGCCACTGATCTAGAGTGATTTCTCTTGAATAAAAAAAAATGTCGGAAATTCTTTGTTGGAAATTATAGCGTTTAGATACTCATTCGAGCTTTTATTACTTGTTTTTAATATACTAAGATAACTACGTCTTCTTATATAAAACGAGGTAAAATTACGGAGATTATGTTTTTAAAAAAGAAATTTCCGGAGGACACCTCCCTAAAAAATCATGTTAACTGATGTATGTGGCAGAATGTGATGCGTGTGTGTTGTAATGTTTGCAAGCTGTATGGCTGCATGCGTGTGTGTTGTAATGTTTGCTAGTAGTATGGCTGTATGCCTGTGTGTTGTAATGTTTGCTAGTAGTATGGCTGTATGCCTGTGTGTTGTAATGTTTGCTAGTTGTATGGCTGTATGCCTGTGTGTTGTAATGTTTGCTAGTTGTATGGCTGTATGCGAGTGCGAGGTAAAGTTTGCTAGTTGTATGGCTGTATGCGTGTGTGCTGTAATGTGCGCTAGTTGTATAGCTGTATACTTGTGTGTGCATGTGTTTCAAAGCGTGTCTAATCCACACAAAAAAATCGTTTTCTGTAACCATAACTTAGATGGGACTTCAGTATCTTTGGGATTCGTTATCCGGCATCCTTCCGTCTCGCGAGACGATGGTGCATCACCGTTGGGTTGGGTTGCATTTCCTCGAGTGACTGTGCAGTCCTATCCTTGAGTGACAGTCTTTGCCACAGCTTTTACACACGAGTTCTGTGCTTCCAAATGTTTTGGCCTTTCTCCTAGCTCTTCTGTCTGCAGCCTCCTCCATTCTTCGCTCCTCGGCTACTATCACGCCCTCTTTGACAACTGTGCGCCACGTAGATCGGTCTTCTGCCTTACACTCCCAGTCACTTGTATGTATTTTGGCTGCTTTCATGTCCCTTTGACAGACATCTTTAAATCGCAAGCGTGGGCGACCTGTTTTCCTCTTTCCTGAAGCAAGTTCACCATATAGGAGGTCCTTCGGGATGCGGCCGGGGCTCATTCTTTTGACATGTCCTAGCCACCTCAGGCGTCTTTCACTAAGAATTGAGAACATGCTTTGGGTATTGGCACGCGTTAGTACCTCACTATTAGGTACTTTTTCTTGCCATTTAATACCAAGGATGCGGCGCAAGCATCTCAAATGGAAGCTGTTAAGCTTACGCTCTTGTGATGTATAAGTGGTCCATGTCTCGCTCCCATATAGTAGTGTACTGATGACACAGGCTCGATAGACGCACAGTTTGGTTTTCTCCGTTAGCTTGGTGTTTTGCCAGACCCGCTTATTTAGTTTAGCCATTGTTGCGGCTGCCTTGCCAATTCTGCTGTTTATTTCTTCTTCAATGGACAGTGTATTGGAGACCTTGGATCCCAAGTAGGTGAAGCTGTCCACAACCTCCAAGTTTTCATTATCGATATTTATGGTAGGAGGAGGTCGAGTGTCTTGGGCCATGATGTTTGTCTTTTTCAAGCTGATTTGCAGACCAAATTCTTTGCAGGCATTGGAGAAGCTTGACACGAGTTGTTGCAAACCAGATTCTGTATGTGCTGTTAGTGCCGCATCATCCGCAAATAGTAGCTCTCGAATTAGGACATCCGTCGTTTTGGTCTTGGCTCGGAGGCGGGCAGTGTTGAAAAGTCCTCCATCAGCTCTGGTATGTAACCAGATTCCCTCACTGCTATCCTTGAATGCGTATCGAAGAAGTACAGAGAAGAATATTGCGAAGAGTGTTGGTGCGAGTACACAACCTTGTTTAACTCCGCTGCTGACAGGGAAGGCCTCTGACTTAGCTCCATCGAACTGTACTGTGCCAAGCATATTTTCATGGAACTGTCTGATGATGGCAAGTAGGTGAGGGGGACATCCAATTTTTGCCAGTATTTGGAATAGCCCGTTGCGACTGACTAAGTCGAAGGCTTTTGTAAGGTCCACAAATGCAATGTATAGTGGCATCTGCTGCTCTCTGCATTTTTCCTGGAGCTGTCGTATGGAGAACACCATGTCTATGGTAGACCGACCGGACCGGAAACCACACTGAGATTCTGGATAGACGCGGGATGCTAGGCTTTGTAAACGTTTTAGTATAACGCGGGCAAAGGTCTTTCCTACAATACTAAGGAGTGAAATGCCGCGATAATTATTGCAATCACTCCTATCACCTTTGTTTTTATATAGTGTCACTATATTTGCATCCTTTAGGTCTTGGGGGATGTAGCCCTGTTCCCAGCAGAGGGACAGAATCTCGTGCAATGGTTGGAGTAAAGCTGTCTTGCCACTCTTTAGAACCTCTGGTGGTATTCCATCATTCCCAGGCGCTTTTCCACAAGCTAGACTGTCAATTGCTTTGCTCAGCTCTTCCTGTGTGGGCACGACATCAAGTTCTTCCATGAGTGGCATATCTGGGATGTCATCTAGAGCGGTGCTGGAGACTGTGGTAACTGTTGAATACAATTCCAGATAATGCTCAACCCACCGTTTTAGCTGTGCTGCCTGGTCTTGAATAATTTCTCCATTTTTGGACTTTAGGGGAGCAGCTTTTGACGTCAAGGGGCCCGTTGCCTTTTTGATGTTTTCGTACATGACTTTTGCATTGCCCATGTCTGCAGCTGATTGTATACTGGAACAGAGCTTAAGCCAGTAGGTATTGACACATTTACGTGCAACCTTTTGGGCAAGAGACTTAGCTGTTTTTAAAGCATGCAAATTGTCAGGTGTAGGCTTTTCCTTGTAAGCCATAAGAGCTTTCCTTTTTGCTTCAGTGACGGGTTTCATCTCGTCCCAATGTTCATCAAACCAGTCCGTGTTTTTGTGAGATTGTTTGCCAAAGGCTTGTATTGCGGATGTATAGATTGTGTCTCTCAGTTGCGTCCATTTGGAGTCAATGGTGACGCATGGGGACATCTTTGAGAGACTTTCCTTCACCTTGTCTTTGAACAGCTGCGCTATCTCAGGGTCTTTCATGCAGGAGGTATTGATGCGTGGACTTCCCTTTTTCATTGTGTGGTACGAGTTTTTCCTCATTATTCGTACTTTGCTGGCGACAAGGGAATGATCCGTGTCACAGTCGGCACTGTGATAGCTGCGAGTGAGTAGGACGCTAGCTAGTTGTGCACGCCTGGTGATAATGAGGTCCAGCTGGTGCCATTGGTGGGATCGAGGGTGTCTCCAAGATACTTGATGTATATCCTTGCACTTGAAGAAAGTGTTGGTCACACACAAGCCTCGTGAGCAGCACAATTCCAGAAGCNTCCGTCACCTTGTCTTTGAACAGCTGCGCTATCGCAGGGTCTTTCATGCAGGAGGTATTGATGCGTGGACTTCCCTTTTTCATTGTGTGGTACGAGTTTTTCCTCATTATTCGTACTTTGCTGGCGACAAGGGAATGATCCGTGTCACAGTCGGCACTGTGATAGCTGCGAGTGAGTAGGACGCTAGCTAGTTGTGCACGCCTGGTGATAATGAGGTCCAGCTGGTGCCATTGGTGGGATCGAGGGTGTCTCCAAGATACTTGATGTATATCCTTGCACTTGAAGAAAGTGTTGGTCACACACAAGCCTCGTGAGCAGCACAATTCCAGAAGCCTTTGTCCATTTTCATTTAACTTTCCTCTTCCAAATAGTCCAAGGCAGGTGGGCCAGGCTTCGTGGTCGCTCCCCACTCTAGCATTGAAATCTCCTAGGAGATAGATTGCCTCGTCTTTGTGGATGCCGGCTATCGCCTGGTCTAACGCTCCATAGAACTGGTCCTTCTCTTCCGGAGTTGAATAGAGTGTTGGGGCATACACACTAAGAATGTTTGCTGGGCCCGCAGTTGTTCTGAGTCTTAGAGTGAGGATCCTCTCCGTGCCTGATGACGGTGGTTCAATGGATGGTAGAAGAGTGTTTTTAACAGCGAAACCCACACCATGCTGTCTAGGTTCGTCTTTCGGTCTGCCTTGCCAGAAGAAGGTGTAATTGGCCTCTTTGAGTGTGCATGTGTTTCAAAGCGTGTCTAATCCACACAAAAAAATCGTTTTCTGTAACCATAACTTAGATGGGACTTCAGTATCTTTGGGATTCGTAGTCAACATGTAATATTATTACCATTGGAGCCGAGTGGTGGCTGTTTGGAATATTATAATTTATTATCGAATCTTATGCCTAACTGTGAGTTTATGAAAACTAATGAATAATTGCGATTTGTGAGCACTATATCTCATATTTATTCATTTTTTTAATTATTATTTTTTTTTATTTCTTGAAATAATTTTACTTTAAGCTAACAAGAATCACAGTGTACAGTTATACTGATCCCTAAGGTCGTATACACACCACTATCACCTAAGGCAATCTGGAAGAAAGAGTGAGAGAGGATGGTTTTACAAAGCCATATTTATACCATGGTCACTTACTCCCTCCTGACCTCTGTCATTATTTCTATTCTGTGACATTTGATACCCGTCACGGTCAAGTACTTGAACATACCACTCCGATTGGTCCCCTAGTGACGCCCTAGTCTAACAACTTCATGGAGACAAAGCTCACGTGTGACTTGCCTAAGCAGGCCATTGCGCATGTACCGTTTTTACCAAATGGTTCAATTGGCTTTGGACGTCCCAATTACCAAAAGATGACCCGTGAACAGCAGAGTCAGGCGTCTCACAGCGTGTGCTATTCTGCTGGTTCTATCAACGGTTCTAACAAAGTTTAGTGGCACATTGTCAGCCTTCCATTCCAATATAAGCATTGTAGAAATACAACATTTTATTTGCAGGGCTATTTTTCTTATTTTACGCATTGTTTGTTTTTTAAAGTAAATAAATTTTAATATTCTTTTTCAAGCGTGAAATAAAATTTAAAAAGTAATTATTTCAGGATTCTGTGCAAAGTAACAGTGTGCGTATGGCACATAAAGTAATAATCGTTAATACTTTTATTTTGTTAAATAGGAAATGATTCCAAACACGATTCTCAGATTGACTTATCTTTAATGAAATTTTACATGATTCTACCAATTTCTTTCATTTTGTTGTGTGAAAGCACTTCATTAAATCTCCATAAAAAAGATTAATACTGTGACATATTACAAACATATGGCAGCAGAACGTAATACCATTCAATTTAATTTGCTATCGTTTTTTTTTTTTTAAATTTCAATCTTTTATTTCAAATAAATATACATAAACAGGGTGACAATGTTCCGTTACTGGGCGAGTTATTTCGGACACTTAATAGATTCAATGTCATCTGGGGCGCAGATCGAGTCCAAAACCCCCCCACACGCCGGAACGGTCAGGTCCATGGTGCGAGTTGCGAAGATGATGTACGGGTTAGTTGATTTCGGGAGAAAGATAGAGGTGCAATTAGCTTTATCTGTCACATGGTGGTAGGTGCGATGGATGTCAGCGCTGGAGCCCAACTTGTTTTCCCGAAAAATCTTAGAGACTCTGAAGGTGGCTGTAACTTTCTCAATCTGAGAATAGAGTGTCGTAGAAAATAGCGATAGTTAAAAGCTTGGGTTCATCATCTGTTGTGCTCAGGAATGTACCCAGTTTCTAAAAAGAAAACGTATTCTGATCATTTTCACTTCAGCTTTGTGTGAAAGTAAGGCTATCATTAATTTTGACTTTCATTAACAGTGCCCTCCTTTATGTGTGTGTGTGCGTGTGCGTGTGCGTGTGCGCGTGCGTGTGCGCGCGTGTGTGTGTATATATATATATATATATATATATATATATAAGATTAATCGTTAACAATTTTAATCCAAGAAAAATTCATTTGATCGATTAAAATTCAATTAAAATTTAATAAAGTGTTGTTGTTTTTTTGTTTCTTTTCAAATTTATTAATAATTTTTGTATTTTCGTTGCTTACATTCTTTTCCCTCGTATTATTATTATTTATTTAGACGTGCATGCGTAAACAAAAAGATTTTTCTTCCTTATTTCTTGCATCGCGGAACGAATTTGCTGTGTTACGTTACAAAATTTGGGAGCCATGGAACTACTGCAATTTTACAAATTTTGTGAAATAGTTGCAAATTAGTTTTTAATAGTATATATATACAACATAGCAAAATACCCGCGCTTTGCAGTGGAAAATTAAGATTTCAGTTAAGTGTTAAAAACCCGCGTTATGTATTTAGCCTGTTAACATCGCCGGTGTGGACAACAACTTCCAATACCGTTATGCTGCTACTTACATGGGAAGTTAGAGATATAATGATGAATTTGTTTCAGATAGCTTATAAAAGGAGAAAATCCTACATGAGTGGGAATTTTAAAATTATTTATTGCCAATTATCGTTGGGAGACTTTGCTCAATAACGTCAAAAATTTTCTACCTACACGTAAAATTGAAAGGTTAGTGATGAGTTGGTTTTTAATATAAGAAAAAACTACATTTGGGACCCAGGCCCCCAGTAAGTGATAATTGTAATAGTTTTTCGACTGTTACCATCGCGAAAGTGCACTCAACAACTTCCCAAAGTTTCATGAGTCTACCTATACGAGAACTATAAGAATTAGTTATTTTAAGTTTTTATAAAGTTCACATAAGGAAAAAACTACATTTATACCCCCGGCCTTCAGTAAGGGATAGTTTAAATATTTTGTCATCTGCTAACATCGCGGAAACTTATTAACAACCCCCAACCCCCACAAAAATTTCATGCTTGTACCTACTCGGGAAATAAGAGAATTAGTGAAAATATTTCATTTCTTTAGATCTACCTGTTGGCCGCAACAAAAAAAAAAGTCAAGTCGCCTAGGAACTTTCGGTTGTGCACAGGATGCACTGAAGAGCACATATTTAATTAAACATTCTTCTATTACCTGTCATTGTCGCTGTTACGGCTACTGCAGCATATACGTATAAAATATGTCTGTCTGAGAATAAGACAATGGACTAGGAATAACTAATTCAACAAATTATTGCCGAGGATGAACGATGACGTGAATCACAGACCTGTTCTCCGAGTTCATTAGTGGATGAAGACCCACGCATATTGGTCGGTACGCCTTTGATGACGATGTCGGCACTGCAGAACTTTTTTATGAACTCTTCTCGTGATAAGCGGCATGATGCGGTCGCCCACGGGGCCAAAATGGCGAGCGTTACAATTACGAAGATCAGGAGCTGCATCGCGGGGCTGATTGTAAAAGTTTTTTTTAAAATCTATATAAAAAATAAAAAAATGTCGGTAAAAATCATGTTTGTCAACAGAATTACAATAAGAGTAATAATAAAATTTAAATCTTATCGATTTTATTATAATTTTTTTTTTCATCGGTCAATTATCAAAGCATCTTAATATTTTATGCGACATTACCTAATAATCCAGTACAAGAGTATATCCCAGCGGGATTTTAAAAAATCAGGCATTTAAGAAAATAACATATGTAACATTTCCAACTGACAAGAATAACACCATTAGTTAAATAACTAGATTCTGCCAGGCGCCGTGGCGCCTGCGGCGCCCCCTTTTTTTGGGCGCCTACGGCGCCAACCTTTTTTTTAAAGACCAACTAACTTGTCCTTTTTTGATAAATACGAATTATTAAACTTTATGAAATGTACGCAAAGTATTTATTTAATAATAATAATAGGGGTTGTATTTTGCGTACCGATGCACACCAAACAATGACGTCATCATATTAAATATTTTTACAGCGCTCATCAACACACGATTTTTCAACTAAACTAACTGCTGTAGACTGTCGTACATCGCTCCTCAGCGTTTCAACTAAACTAACTGCTGTAGACTGTCGTACATCGCTCCTCAGCGTTACGTTACAAACATACAGAACCACACCACTGGGTGTTTATATTTAAATAATTGAACCTTTAACACTAGAGGAAAGAAGTACTAAGACCATAGTGGTAATAATTCACAAAGCTGTTCATTATAACTAGGAGAGACAACACAAACATAACTTAATACAACCCTCAGATGGATATAGGGAGGAGTAATCCTGACAAACAGCATATCAGCTAACCATCTACGTAATCTGAAAAGTCTAGAGAGTATTTTCATTAGACTTAGAACAAGGCAAGATTTTGTCAAATCGAATGTTGCTTAGAAAATCTGGTCATAACAATGGAAATTGTTGTTTTAACGTTCTCACCAGGTACATTCATTTTTAAAAAAATAAAAATTATGTTTTTCACGGGTGCCAAGTAGTTAAGTTACCGAAAGAAAATTTAGATGCTATAATTACAACTTAAATATGTAAATGTATTTCTCATTTTTATTTAATCATTATCATCAATCTCATGACCGTTGCGGTCGTCGGGGGTGGGGGGGGAGCGCATGGACACATCAACAGATAACGATCTGCATAGCTGCTTATCTTGAGCGGCCAGTAGTTCACTCAATCCCATCACTGTCCATTCCTTTATGTTGTCAAGCCAGCTTTTCCGTTGCAGCCCTCTCCGCCGGCCCCCTTCTACGTTGCCTTGTGGGATAATTTTTGTAAGGGTATCATATCTCAGTATATGACCGAACAATGTTATCTTACGACTCTTAATGGTTGTTATAATAATTTCTTGACGACCTGCAATAGAGTTTATTTTGCCCCAGACATAATCATTGGTCTTGTGTTCTAAATAGGAGATTCGGAGAATTTTCCTCATACACTTATTTTCAAATGTCTGCAGCTTGCTTTCGTTGGTGGCCATTAGCGTCCAGGTCTCACATCCATAAAGGACAACGGTTTTAATGAGAGCTCTGTAAAGCCTGAGCTTTGTGACAGGCTAATGTTTTTGTTCTCCCATATTTTGCTTAACTTTGCCATTGCTGCCATCGCCGACCCAAATCTAGTTCGAATTTCAGCTTCGTTGGTACCATCTCTAGATATAATGGCTCCTCGATATTTAAAGTTATTTCCTTCCTCCATCACAACTTTAAAGACTTCAAAAAAGCATTTAAACGAATAGGACACGGGGGACTTTGATATTTTATGACAACTTTCAACATTAAAGAAGGCCTGATAATGGTGATCGAAGAACTCTACAAACAGGCAAGCAGTGCAGTTCTATTTAAAGGCTGCGTAGGGAACTTCTTCAAAACGATGATTGGAGTCCGCCAAGGCTTCATTCTCTCGTCTGTCCTGTTCAACATTTTCCTTGAAAAAAATCATGCAAGAAACACCCAGTGATCACCACACGTCCATCTTTATAGGTGGCAGACCCCTATGGAACCTAAGAGTTGCTACTGACATATATCTTCTGGATGGGAGCAATAAAGAACTGCAGGAGCTCACTAACAAACTTGCAGACAGAGCAGGTGCATATGGGATGGAAATCAGCTAAGAAAAAAAAAGATATTGGTTAATACCTCAGATGCCAGTACGGCAAACATAGTAATAATCCAACAAAAACTGGAGGAAGTATACATAAATAACTTTATTACTTTAAAACAAAAACTTCAAGGACAACAAGTTTTTACCACATAGTGTTCAGAGGAAGTCCTTCGGTCTGATGTATTGACGTAAGTTTGGTGGCTTAGCAGACGTGTACCGTGTACTAGTAGGGCAGACGTGAGCTCTTCTTTTATAGCATTGTCCACATCTCTCGCAGTGATTAGGTCTCATTACGTTTTTAAAAAAATGTATGCATATACTTGAAATACTTCAAAGGCATTTAGGATAAATTTTAAGGTGTTTTTTATTCGTGTATTTAAAAAAAATAATGAATTCTTTATAACATTCTTCTTTAGATTAAAACAAGTTTTATTTCCAAAACAATACATCTACTTTTAAGTTGTTTGCTTGCATCAACATATTTGAGCTAATTATTAACAATTTTATCCTCATTCCAAAGTGAGTCATAGATCATGTGAGCAAACTTCTTCCAGTTTTATATTTTGTGCCTCACAAATAGATAAATAAACATAAATCTGTACACCATTTAAACCAGTGGTTCTATAACTTTCTACCCACGGACCCCTTTTATAGTCAAAACGTCCCCCACGGACCCCCAGGTGAAAAACTACATAAATGCATAGTTCACAAATTACACACCTAAAAAAGCAACATTTGGGTGAAGAAGTATTTATTGAAATTATAACTTTTGTTTAAAATAAAATTGAAAATAATTAATAACTTTGATGAATGTGGTGTGATTTTATGAGTGTCTTTATGTCGGACTCAATGTAGCAACCGCTAATCCCCACGATCACAAATTTCTAGTCGGCACTGAATCTTTGTTTTACTAAATAGGAAGACGGGAAAGCAGTCAACAACTTCTGTACAATAACCCATAATGCAAGTTATAAAATTGGTGTCTGATTTTGTAACCAGAATTTGTGGTATCCTAGTTCAAACATTTGTTCAAGATCTTCATTTCAATAAGCTGCTCATGTATTAATATGGATTAAGCTGAGTTTTTCCACACGCAAGAGGTTTCAACTGCCATTGGGAAATATCCAAGTGAGGAATACCTTCAAATCTTTGGTTCAGGTCTGCTTGAAGAGCTGTTAAGTTTTGAGAGTAAGTTATACTACTAAGCCAGCAAATCTTTATCCCCATTTTGCAATTTTGAAAGATTTGAAAACTTTCGTTTGTACAGAAAAAAATTTCCAACAAATGCAGATATTACGAGTTCAGTTTTGATTAAATTTATTGGTTATCTAGTACTTTCAAATTAGTTTCCTTAAAGTTGTTAAATAAATCATTCATGAAGGATATATATTTTTTTTTAAGTTAATAGTGTCGCCAATCATTGTCTTTTTTTCCCAGGAATTTCATCACTGAATCAAAGAGACTATAAAATTAATTTAAATACTTGATAATCAACGTACTTCTGTTTTAATAAGTCAACAATTATAGTCTTCTTCATTTTGCAAACAATGTTGAGTGAATATTCGCTCATTCAAGGCATTCCTTTTAGTGTTATTAACTGCGCTAATGACATAATCTAGCGATCCATTCAAACTGGCACTTGCATTTCTGCGAATAAATGATGTCGATCAATAACACAATGTACTGAAAATTCATTTTTTACAGGTTGCTTTAAGCATGTCAGAAATTTAGGGGTATTGACTTAACTTCAAAAAATCTTTTTGATTCAGAAAAAACGTCTCACATTTCGTATCTGTTTTCAAACATTTAGCCCCACTTCAAATATTCAACGGCACTGTTTTCTCGGCATTGTTTCTTACGCTTAATCAGTGCTGGTTTTACCTATTTGCTAATCAAGCCCCCGGAATTTTTCACATCACTGACATAGAATATCTGGACTTCAAAACGACCCCTCATCTCAAATAGCCTAAGGCCCCATATCTTAAATAGTCTAAGGCCCAATATCTCAAATAGCCTAAGGCCCCATATCTCAAATAGCCTAAGGCCCCATATCTCAAATAGCCTAAGGCCCCATATCTCAAATAGCCTAAGGCCTCATATCTCAAATAGCCTAAGGCCCCATATCTCAAATAGCCTAAGGCCCCATATCTCAAATAGCCAAAGGCCTCATATCTCAAATAGCCTAAGGCCCCATATCTCAAATAGCCTAAATCCGGTCTAGAGCTCACTCATCCTCTTATGTGTTGTAACAAACAAATGTTAATAATTATTAACATTTTAAATGGAATGCTGCAGTAAAGCACTGCTGAAAATAATATTTGATGCTAGGGTACATTTTATATAAATATAACTTCCAGACACATCGAAAAATACCCAACCTTGCAACCCTTGTACATTCAAGTTAAAAACTTTTATTTCTCTGACCTACTTATTGGAACTCCACATATCTTACGCATCAAGCTAGTCATTTCAATAAACCAAGTATTTTGATTGGTTATAGCTGGGGAAATTACCTCAGGTCTACTACCTTTTCTAGGTAAAACAAAATTGTACTTCATGACTTGGTAGCACCTAAGATCGTATTTAATTAGTTGAAAAATCCTATTTTATTTATTGTTATTCATTTTAATTTCCATAATGATAAAAATTAATCAAAGTCTTATTATTTTATATTAAGCCTTGCGTGGGACACCTAATCTATTTTAATTTTCCTCGGACCCCTGAAAGTTACCGCGGACCCCTGTGGTGTCCACATGGACCATTTCGGGAACCACTGATTTAGACTATAATTTATTTTTTCTATTATCAACACTTTTGTATAACTTTATTTCATGCAAAAATATTTTACTTTACTGTATAAACTCATCCCAAAACAAAATCCAGATAGTTTTTATATCAACCTGATATAAGAATGTGTACCTATCACAATTGCGATATTTATCAATTAGACTTTTTGGATAACCAAGATTACACTTATCTATCCCAAATTAAACATTTTTTATACCACAAATAAGACTTTTACCCAGTGAGGACCAGCATTTTTAGTAAATCCAACTTTAGAGTCTCACGTATCCCATGTTATATATTTTTTGTTTCCTAAGTAAGATTTAAGTCAATCCCAGATTTAGCATGCTATATAATAAAAGGCTGTTGTTTGCCGATCCTCGATGGCGATTGGTCCCTCAAACTCCACCAGACTCCTACAGCCAATCACTAGCTGAGAAAAAAATAAATATCATTTACAAATGGAACAAATTCACGAGGACGTTCAAAACGATTCATTTTTGGTGCAGTATTTTATCCTCATTCAGTTCTGTGTTCCCATATTGAAGTGTGCCACTCCTGCTAATCACTGTTACTCCTAGACAACATGCCACCGAAACGACAGCGGAACGTCCTTGTATGGGCTTTGTTTGCTCGTTTTCTATTTATTCCTACAAAAGGATTTCATTTATCACAGTGGTCCCTAACCCCCGGGTCCAAGAATAAATAGTATCAGGCCGCCAAAAGACTATTCAATGTTTTACATTTTATTTACAGTGCTGTTTTTTTCTCGGGATTGTGTGTCTTTCCATAGACCTGAGGCTTAAAAGTGTAATCTGTTTAAGTGGCCCCCTTTTAAAAAATACATCAATGCTATGTTTCTTATTTAACGCATTGTTGTTGTTGTTGTTGTTTTTAAAGAAAATAAATAGGATCATTTTTAATATTCTATTTCAAGCGTGAAATAAAATTTAAAAACTAATTATTTCAGGATTTTGTGCAAAGAAATAGTGTGCTTATGGCACAAAAATTAATAATCGTTAATAATTTTTTTAATGTTAAATAGCAAATGATTCCAAACACAATTCTCATATTGACTTATCTTTAATGAAAATTTACATAATTATAACAATTTTCATCCACTTTTTATGCGAAAAAACTTCATTACATCTCCTTAAAAATGATTAATACTGTGAAATATTACAAACATATGGCAGCAGAACTTAAATAACATTCAATTTGTTTGTTTTTTTTCTTTCTTTGATTTAAATCATTTATTCAAAATAAATATACATAAACAGGGTGATATTGCTCAGTTACTAGGTGAGTTATTTCCCACACGTTATCGTTTCAATGTCATCCGGGGCGCAGATCCAGTCAACAGCTCCTCCACAAGCCGGAACAGTGAGGGTCGCTCCTCGGGTCGCGAAGATGATGATCGCGCTGGCTGATTCCGGGAGAAAGGCAGGGCCGCAGTTACCAGAATCTGTCAGAGGGTTGTAGATGCGAACGACCTCAACGAGGGAGTCCAGGTTCCCGTTGGTGTCCCTAAAACTCTGAGAGACTCTGAAGGTGAATCGTGCACTCTCAATCTGCGAGCGGTGTATGAGAAAATCGGGATAACAGAATTTTTATGTTAATCATTTGTTATGATCAGGGGGGGGGGTATCATTATTTTTTAAAGTTATCCGATAATTTTCACCTAAGTTTTTGTACTTTAGTGAGAAAGTAAGGCAAACATAATTTTTAACTTTCATTAAGAGTGTGTTTTAGCGATAATTTCGTATAAAGAAGGGTCTTTTTAAAAGTCAATATGTTAGCTAAGGTAACACTGTAACGCTAAGGGGCATCACTGTGTAAAGCTAAGGGACTTAATCATTATATTTTTTAAAATTGAAAATATGGACGTAAATCATAATCATTTTGGTTTCGAGATTAACAGACCGTGTGGTGTTTGTCGCTGTAAAATATTGTATGACGTCATTTTTGAGGTTATATAATTTAATTCTGGAAAAGGGAACAATGTAAAAAGAGCTAAAAGTTTGGCTGACGCATGCAATAACATTCATGTAAGTTACTTGGGCTTTTTGAAAGAAAATGGCGCGTACCGTGAACGCCCCACAACACCCTACCTAGTATGTATAAATATTCACTCAGAATAGAATTGTATGAATAGACCAGATGACGGCTTAAAAACAGTTGATTTCTTTAGCTGTTGGCTGCTGTAATTCAAGTCGTCTGCGAACTTTCGCCAGAATGCGCTGAACACCACACATTTAATTTAGCATTCCTCTATTACTTGTTACTTGGTTGTTGTGAGGCGCCTAAGGCGTCCACTTATTTCGAAAGTCCGAGTAACTTACATGAATGTTATTGCATGCGTTCAAATCAGTGTGTCCGACAACCGAAATTCACAGTTCACTGTTTATTTATGGGTAATATTCCTTGATGGGTAGAGACGATATATAAAAATTTTTATTTCCATTTTCCAAAATTAAAATATAGGTTCAAACAATGACGTCATGTAATGTGTTACGGCGAGAAACATCACATGCTCTGTTAATCTCGAGACCAAACTGATACCTTTCTTTTTTAACTGGTATAGATTTTTGTACTATGTCCCTTAGCGTTACGGTATAAGATGAAATGAATGGTTTGGCCCTTCATACTATTTATAAATTAATGCTGTTAGAGCTACTGTAGCATATTACAAAGAATAAATTTCTGTCTTAAAATAAGATTTTATATAGAAATAACAAACAACCTATTACCGAGCTCTAATGATGACATGAGGTTATTTACATACCTGTTCTCCATTTTCACCAACGGAGGTAGACGATTGGCCATGGGCTGGTACGCCTTTGAAGACGATATCGGCACTGCAGAACTTTGATACGAACTCTTCTCGTGATAAGTCGCAGGATGCGTTCGCCCACGGTGCCAAAATGGCGAGCGTCACAGTGACGAAGATTAGGAGCTGCATCGTGGGCTGATAGGAGAGTTCAACAAAAGTTGTTATTGTTAAATTGTCTTTTCAAATCAAATTTTCGTCAACAAAATAAGTATAATAGAAACTCATTCATTCGTTGAAAACAATAAAATGTGTCTTAACACATTTTCACTCACATTGATTTTATTATATCATATTTTCTAATACTTAAATTATCAAAACATTTTATATATTGTATGCGGTTTTATCTAATAATTCTGTACCAGAGTATATCCCAGCGGGATAAAATTGTCATATATTTCTGTAAATAACAAAGGTAACATTCAAAACTGACATGATTAACCCCTTTAGGTTAATCATTCAACGCTAAAACACTAGAGGATAGAAGATCAAAGACCAAAATAGTAATAATACATAAAGCGACTAATTTTAACTTGGAAATACAACACAAAGATAATATAATACAAAACACAGACATATATAGTGAGAAAAAAATTCTTGCAAATCTTGCTCCGTATGTAAAAATAAACACATGCAAGTTCTCGTTTTTCCGATCAGTGGAATTGGTTGCCTCAAGAAACCAGAAAAAACAAACACAATATCAACATTTAACACTTTAATAAAAGACTAGCAATAAACAATGGATAAGCGTAGGAAGCAGTAATCTTTTGTATAGAAAGAGCGACTGTAACAGAGAACATGATTTTACAGATGTTCTAAGCAGAAGCGTCACTAGGGTTGGTGTCACCCGGGGCGGTAGCTCATGGTGCCACCCCCTCATGATTTAACCCATAGAACCCCTCTGAGTTTTCCAGTGCCAAATAACAGGAATATATAGAATGTTACGTTCTGTTGTCATCCCTCCTGATGGTGTCATCCGGGGCGGCCCGCCCCCACCTCAACCCCCTAGCGACGCCACTGGTTTTAAGCACATGTCTACTGTGATTATAAAAGATGGCGTGAAACCCAATGTATTGGTCCAATAGAAGACAAAGCGCAAAGACTTAAAGATAATAATACTCTGATAAATAACAATATTATTAGACGTCTCAAAAGTGTTTGGTAATGATCAAACATCTTTCCAAATGCGTCTTTAGGGTAAGAGTCGCTCAGTGCTGTAGCTCATGGTGTCACCCCCTCACGACTTACCCCATACACCGTCCATAAGTCTGTCCGTGCCCAATAACGGGAACATAATTTTACACTTTGGTCTCACGCCATTTGATGTGTTGTCGCTCTGAGGGTTCCGCAACCCCCACGCCCCTTAATTACGCCTCTGTTGGTGGCGGAGATTGTTTTGAAATGTTAATGGTTTCAACAGAATTAACGTCATTAAACAATAATTAATACATGTTTTCACCGAATATATCTATAGTAATCAGTGGCATCGCTAGGGGGTGCGGTGGGGGAGGGCCTCCCCGGGTGACACCATCAGGGGGGTGACACCAAAATGTAAAATTTCTTTTCTTGTGGTTATTTGGCACTGGAAAACTTGCAGGAGTTTTTTGGGTTAAGTTGTGAGGGGGTGATACCAGGAGCTACCACCCCGGGTGACACCAACCCTAGTGACGCCTCTGACAGTAATCCAAAATGGCATTCTAAATTTTCCATTCACAAGATTTCTGTCTAACAAACTTAGTGATTTTGGTCATGTGGTTCAAGTAAAGGGTGATTGAAAGGAAACATTCATTTCAAGTTTAACCAAAGTCGGGCGTAGGGAAGTCTTTAAATTTTATTACGAAAAGATCATATAGCAAGGGCCCAAAAAAAAAAAATTATTGTCATATGGATCTACATTTCTGGTATGCTGAGAATGCCGAGCCTATAAAGCCACATTCCTATTTGAGCGTTCAACAAAGGTTAAACTTCAAGGGTTTGATTAGAGATGAAAAACTTATTTCTTATAACGGTAAGGGAATTCCATTTTTTTAATTTTTTTTTTTTAAAGTGTGATCTAGATCTATAACATAAATAGTGATGCATTGTTTGTGTGCAGTATTGTAGATTTCTTAGATTGTGTGGTGTATGACATTGGTTTTTATTCTCTGAATTGACTCTGTGTCTATTAAAATACAAAATGGTTTATTGGATCGATTTGTGTTGGGAATAAAACTGTAAATATAAATACATAGAAATTCCTTTTTACCCCTCTTTAAAACACCGTACATACTGGAGTATAAGTTCATCTGGTATAAGACGACCCTTTGATTTTTTCACTTGAAAATTGTAATTGTATATTTCTTTAAAAATCACTGTAGTAAACTCGTGGCTCTAATAAATAGAGTTACTCGTGTATAATTCGCCCCAACCCTTGATTTGTACCTTGAAATTTAACGAGGGGAAAAAACTCCACTTATACTTGAACATATGTCAAGAAAAATGTGGAGGACAAATTTTATAGATCTCACGGTTTACCTTATATTAACATCACTCTTGGGATTTTTTACATGCGATTAATGTTTTTTAAAAAAAACTCATTTGTTTTACTTTCCGTCTTTATTTTCACCTGTGTCCATCTTCGCAAAGTAAACGACAAAATTCGTGTTTTTTTTTTTGTTTTCTTTTTTGTTTTTTCTTTTTTTTTTCATTCCTTTAAAATCTGAAATGGAGGTGAAATCTGAAATGGAGGTGAAATCTGAAATGGAGGTGACGCTTAAAACTGACTTTAACATAGAGTTGACACATTACATGGTGGAACACGAATAAGAAATTCAGTCAATTTGGAAGAGTCCGATTTGTTGTGACTTGTTCCCCTGTAGATTAGCCACCCAGCAAGGTGTCAATAAGTGTACAGGCCGTTTGACACCGAGTAGGTTCATCGAGGAGTTGTCTCAATCGTGTTCCATCCGTGTAATAACATGTTTATTATGCTAATGTTTTGTTCTAAATGGATTCTTGTTTATCTATAGAAGTGTGTGTATCTATTTATTACTAGCCCTTATGTAAAACGCGATGAGTCTAGCTATTTAGCTTCCGATAAAGCTGGGTCTAATTATTTTTTTTTTAAATGACGCCATCTGTTGAGCAAGAACACCATATGTTTGAGCATATTTGGATATGCACGGGATACTTCTAGTACTGTCATAAAAATGTTAGGAACATTGTACACTTGCTCCATGAAAACAAAGTTATATTTTTCTCACACGCTTAGCCTCAGTAAGATGACAACAACAAAAGATTCCTTTATTTTATAAGAATGCTTTGATGTAAGATTATACAATAAGATTTGCACGCGACTTCTTTGCCCTTTTGTTTTGCTTCCTGAATTAAACACATATTTTAATTATGCGACGTCGATAATTTAGTAGAGCCTATAAGACTATCAGATAATTAATGCAACCGTTATTGTTTAAAGCCTCACTGACAATTACAGAATTATTATTGTTTTGATTTCTTTGGTTCTCTTTTTTTTTAATTGGAACACGGCCAGGAAGGTATACCAGAGAATGTCGCGACCCTGTAAGAGCGACCCATGGTGGAAACTTGAACGTAGCAATCAGACACTCATCATACGGATGAGGACTGATCATTGTTCAATACGAAGCTACCTCTATAAAATT
Source organism: Radix auricularia (assembly GCA_002072015.1). Taxonomy (NCBI): domain Eukaryota; kingdom Metazoa; phylum Mollusca; class Gastropoda; family Lymnaeidae; genus Radix; species Radix auricularia. The sequence continues at coordinate 396,242 of MUZC01003197.1, forward strand.
GACAACAAGGGAATCGGCCTGTCGATTATGTGGCTACCCCGACGAAGCGGTGGCCCACGCAATAGAATGTTACCCCGCGTTGGACGGGGCTTTACAAGGTGAAGTTGCGTTACCTCTGTGGCGATGCCCGCTTGATGAGGCTCGCTTGCGATAGATTGAACCGGGTCTTAAGAGCCTAACGGATCGACCCAAAGAGAATGTACATTCATTATTTCTTTTCTTTTTTTTTTTTTTTTTAAAATTAAGTAAGTGCTTTACGTAAAGCTTACATCAACCGAAAGCGTTTGATTGTAGTTAAACTGTGCCGAAATGTTCACATCTGGCCCACCATCAGGTGTTATTTCAACAAAAGGTTTAGCAGATTTAAAGAGAATTGTGTTGGCCCATTGTTGATTTTTGAATTGCGAACAATCTCAAACAAATTGAGTGAAGTTCAAAGGCATAAATGATGGATAAACAGCAGAAGTGGGTCGGGGAGCAGGAGATTTGAGGGAGACATTCCTTACTCGCCCCCAACCTAATGGAAGCCGTTATAAGTAGGTGATATAAAAAAAATAAAGAAACAAAACAGGTTCTAACATCATTGGAATAAACAGTATACCTTAATTTATTTATTTATTTCGGATTCTGTTTGAACTTTTTTCACCAAGAACGACAAGACTATGGAGCAGAAACCTTATTACCATAGTATAGTATATGGAAGGTGATGAATACTTTTCGTAGTTATTGTTGCTTAGAATATTAAAAATTTAGTAATGTTCAATTTATTATTATAATGACACACGCTTAGAAAGGATTTCTTTTTAAAATGTTCCAAAATTGTATCATAGCTGTAAGGTCAAATGCTAATGTCTTTTTCATTGTTGCATTTCCTCTTACAACACCCCCATCACACACACAGACACACACACATGCACACACACACACACGCACTCACACACACATGTTGCTAGGCCATCGTAGTCACGATGAGACTCTCAACATATTAGTCCAGAGCTTGGCCATCACGTGTGTCCTCTGGTGGCTTATTAGCCCTATTCTTGCACACACATACACACACGTACACGCATACACACACATTATTTACACACACACACACACACACACACACAATTTCTGTATAACGACTAGGGGGTTTTGAAGCCCTTGTATAAAGATTGTTTCTAAAATTTATGAAAATCCGGAACTAAAGACTGTAGAATGTAGACTCTACAAGCGCTCTCTACATTCTACAGTGAGTTTAGAGTGCGCTTGTTGCACAAAATATGTTGTGTTTTTTATGAAATAATCATCCGTGTCTTGTCTGTGCAAAAATGGAACTTAATCCTAACAAATTTTTTAGCATAGCCAAAACAATCAGTCATATCAAACGAAAGCGACATTTATCACTCAAGAACTCAAGACAATATAAAAAATTTCCTTCTTCCAAACAATTTAAAGAATCTAATCAACTTTGGCCATACTAGAGTTAATGTCAACCAAGACTGTACAAGCGTCACGCCCTTCACACATTGTCAAATGAATGTTGGCAGAGAAAAACCACCTATCAGCAAAGTCATCGCATTGATCTAGAAATTATGCCTATTAGACTTACAAAAATGCAAGATTTTGTCAAACCAAATGTTTGCTTGGAAAATCCGGACACAAGAATGGAAATAATGGTTTGACGACCTCGCAAAACGAAATTGTGTTGTTAGAAAATCTGGTCATAACAATGCAAATTGTTGTTTTGACGATCCTACCTTGAAGATTCATTTTATTTTCTGAAATTATGCTTTTACGGTGGCCTAATAGTTGAATTACCGAAAGAAAATTGAGATGCTATAATTACAATTTAGATAAATAAATGTGTTTCTCATATTTATTAAATATTTGAAAACAAAAACTTCAAGGACAACAATTTCTTACCGCAAAGTGTTCCGAGGAAGAACTTCGGTCTAATGAGTTGACGAGAGTTTGGTGGCTTAGCAGACGAGTACCGTTAGGGCAGAAGTGAGCTCTTCTTTTATACCCTGGTGCACATCTGTCGCAGGGATTGGGGCTCGTTGGGGCCACAATAAACACAAACAAGACTATAATGAAAACTCTACCGAATTTTCAGGTAATGATGGTAAACTTATGTATTTTTAATGCTTTTTTGTGAGGGCAGAACCTTTTTTTTTTTGCGGGGGTTTGGGGGGGGGTGCGAGGAATGAAAGCGGGAATGGGGAAATCTAGCTGAAGGCTTATTTTGTTATATGTCACATTCTCCTGTTGATGGTTTAAAAAACTCGGAGCACTTTATGTCAAATTGAAGTCAAGTAGAGTGTAGTGCAGCGAGCCAAGGTCGTGAATAGCACCCGGAAACGTGAGCGAATCACAAGTTTTGTGAGTGTGCTGTCGTGTGTTTGTTCGTGATTGGGGATAAGTAGGGGTTCTTGTTTTGTTGTAGTTGTTGTTGTTTTATATTTTATTTACCCTATTGGCTCGACTTTTAGATGTCGGCAGATATAATTTAATTTTAATTTAAATTCTTGAAGTCAGTTGTTTTGGTAATACGAGTAGAAAAAGATAGCGCAAATATTTGAAAAGCTTCTAGGGTTTTTATGATAAAATACTTAGATCTCTAGTTGTTTATTTGTGCATTAAAATAAATAATACATTCCTTATTAACATTCCGCTTAAAATCAAAACAAATAAAACATTTACATTCTCACCAATACAACTAATTTTGTGTCGTCTGATTCCTTCAAGTTATTGTGATGTCACTATTAACAATCTTCTTCTCATTCCAAAGAGAGTCAAAGATGGTTGGTGACAAGTTTTTCCATTTCTCAATTTGGGCCTCACAAAAGGTTTAACATAAATTAACATAAACCTTAGCAATATTTAAAACCATCTAGAATGTTACATTAAATATTTATTTTTTTAATTTTATGATAAACTTTCTTATAATTTAGTTTCATGTAAAAATAGTTTACTTCACTGTTTAAACTCATCCTAAACAAAATCCAGATAGTTTTATATCAACCTGATATAAGACTGTGTACCTAATCATTATTGCGATATTTGTCAATCTCAAATCAGAATTTTTATATAACCAAGATTAGACTTATGTATCCCAAATTAAACATTTTGTATACCATAGATAAGACTTTTACCCATTGAGGACAAGATTCTTTTGTAAATCCCACTTTAGAGTTTCACGTAACCCGTGTTAAATCTATATATTTTGTGTTTTCCAAATCAAAATTTAATACAATCCCAGATTATAGATTTTTGTATATATTCCTACAAAGACTTTCATCTATCAGTGGTCTCCAACCCCCGGGCCGGGGAACAAATGGTACCGGGCCGTGGAACAAATAGTATCGGTCCGATGAGCAAATAGTACCGGGCTGTTGAACAAATAGTACCGGGCCAGGGAACAAATAGTACCGGGCCGTTGAACAAATAGTACCGGGCCGTTGAACAAATAAAACTTGGCCGTCAGAAGAACATCCAATTATTTAGATTTTATTGACAGTGGTGTTTTTTGCCTCGGGATTGTGCGCCTTTCCTTAGACCAGAGGCAAAAGCTTGTAACCTCTTTTAGCGCCCCCCCCCCCCGCCCGTCAAAAGAATATTAGTGGCACAATGGCACATTATCGCAGATCGGAACTGCCAACAATCAAGGCCGCCGCCCATCCCCCACCCCCAGCCTCCTCAAACTGGTCCACGGCGATAATATGGTTGGAGACCTCTGGTCTATCATACATTAAACTATTTTATGTATCTCAAATAATATTTTATATACCTCGGATATCACGTTTATCTATTCATGCATACAAATCTTTTATTTTTCCAGAAAAATTAAATTTTGAACATTCTATATATGTTACAGGCAATGTGTTAAATCAGGCATTCTATAGAATCCCTAGGCAATGTATAGAATGCCTGATAGTTTCAGGCAAAGTATTAAATTTTTAAAACCTTTGCTTACTTTGCTTAGGCATTCTATAGAATGCCGGATTTCGCTTGCGCAAAAAGTGAAAAGAACACCAAAAAGACTTAATTGAGAATGACGTATTTTACAATGGAAGTAATACCAAATAAAGCACATAATGTAAGCTCTGTTCTTTTTTTTTTCGAGGTCTTTCTGTTTCCACATCTTGTAAATCATCATCAGGTGGGTACTACTTTGTGAGGCCTACTTTGGCCCTGCAGCCGAAGAGAGCTTCGAATGGTCATCTTTAAATCAAATAATGAAAAGCTCTGTCTTCTTGAGTTGAACGAACCGTAGCCCCTCAGTTAAGTGGACAGTCATTTCATCTTGCATCCAAACGCACAGCATATTTTCGATGTCCTCGTTGTCTCTTTCGACGCTCCCCTGGCTTTGTATGTGGCAGAAGCAGTGGCGCGGCTTACTCTGGAGGATCTTCAAAGTGGGCCAGTACTTCTTTATCATGCTGCTTAACACTTTGCAAACTCCCTTCCATTATTGGACTGAAGAATCTTTGGAGTACCAAGCAATGTAAAATTGTGTACGAGCTAGTATGCTACTTCTTGTGCCCTCTTTGTATTCAGGGCCCTGAGACCACGAACTTAGTTTTAGTGATATTGATACGCCATTATAAACGTGTATTCCCCATCTGGATGTGATTGAAAGTCAATGAAGTCGACCTGCCAACTAGAATTGAAATCAGAAAAAGCCATCGGCTTGACAACAAAGACTTTTTTGGCGGCTTTTAGTTTTTTCTGGCAAGGTTTACAAAGGTTAATACACAGTTCAATATCATGACGGGTAGCGTTCTTGTACATAGATGAAATTTCCTTCAACATTCTGTCCCATCCTCCATAACCTATAGCCAAATGGGCTTTATGAAGTACGTCAAATATCTCGGAGTTCACTCGCTACTTAAAACAAAATGGCACTCACGCCTTCTTTAACAGGGTAGATCAGCTTACTCTTATTTTCCACCATCATGACATCATAGTGTTTCCCCCCATCAATACTACAAAGCGCTATTTATGACAGCATCGGCTCTTACTTTAAATAAATCATCGTGGAACTGTCATTGCATTGTCAACATGTCGTGATTCCTGTCCCAGCACTACATTCTCTTCCGACATGGTCACACAACAATCCAAGGGGAATCGTTATTGGAGAACGTGTGTGGAATTTCAGCCGGATGATATAAAATGACGTCATGAGAAGAATTTTTGAAATATTGTCTGTGATGTGGCCGTGGAAACCCGTACCGGCTAAACGCTGGCTCACACTAACTTTCAACACTCACAGGCTTCGATCGCCATCATTAAACAGCGAACAAAGCATCACCGCCAACATCAGTGGGGTAGGCCAGTTACATACTTTGACGGATGACAACTCGGCATTCTATAGAAAGCCTGGGCAATGTATTGAAAAGCAATCATTTCATATTTTGCCTGAAACCATCAGGCGTTCAATACAATGCCTAGACATTCTATAGAATGCCTGAATTTCACACTTTGCCTGTAACATATATAACGAGTGGGATCTGAGCGGGTAACTTGTGTATGAAAACGTTCAGTTCACCAAAGGTAACTTGTGTATGAACACGTTCAGGTCACCAAGGGTAACATGTGTATGAAAATGTTCAGTTCAACAACCATCGCAATTTTCAGACATCTTTTCGCCATGTACCACCTAGTCGGCTCGCGGGTTGTGAAGGGTTGGCGTGGAAGTGAAACCTAGGACAACCAGAGAAACCTCACAAGCTCTAACTCATACTCTCTCTCTCTGTCTCCCTCTCTCTGTCTCTCTCTCTCCCTCTCTCTCTTACTCTCTCCCTCTCTCTCTCTGTCTCTCTCTCCCTCTCTCTCTTACTCTCTCCCTCTCTCTATCCCTCTCTATCCCTCTCTCTCTTCCCCCCTCTCTCTCTCTCCCCCACTCTCTCTCTCCCTTTGTCTCAGCCCAAACATGGCTCTTTGCCCCGCCCCCATTTAGTTCAAAGTTTGATCCCTGTAACAAGGAGTGGGGGTGGAGGGTGGGGGCACTCTCTCTGGAGAGTTCAGAAAGTCTTGTCAAAGTGAATGATGTGGAGATAAAAGGAGTGGTGGTGGGGGGGATGGCGAGATACATGGGCGGCGTGGATCGTTGGAGGGTGGGGTACGGTGACAAGTGGGGTGACACTGAGTTAATTGTCAGGGGCGGCCCGTGAGAAAACAGAGAGAGGTCTTTTAAACAAGTGTAAGTCAGAGATTGAGTTAGTTGTCAGGGGCTGACCGTGAAAAAACAGAGAGAAGTCTTTTAAAGAAGTTAAGTCAGAGATTGAGTTTTAAAAACGATAGCAGTGAGTGGGGGGGGGGGGGGTGGGGGGATTATGTTTGTACTAGAGTCAACTGTTGTTTTTTTTTTAAATCTTAAAATAGTTTTCATTATTCGTTTTATTCAGGTTGTATGTTGTTTTTCACCTTTAATTACAGCTTGTATGAATGAAAAAAATGATCCCTTACAGACCATGACGGCCTATGGGGCAAGTGAAGTAGCGTTCACAAGTTTCATTGCCCACTAACGAAAAGAGGATTGTGTGGTTAGCACAATGCCCCGGGGGGCCTTGCCAGTACCACGGCTCGAACTCGCGACCCGAGTTCTTGCAGCGGTTCGGTAGTCCAGCGCGCTACAACTTAGACCACCGCCCCCCACACCTTGTATATCATGTTGTATTTCAGCTCGTATTTAAATTGATTAAAACAAAAATTAGCCGCGATTTTTTTAGAGAGTTATTGAAAATTTCCTAAAAAACATCTAAAATAAAATACTGGCTTTAAGAATTAATAATGTCATGCTCTTTGTCTACACCCAACACGTGCTGTTGATTGATTCTAATAAATATATATAAACACCCAGTGGTGTGGTTCTGTATGTTTGTAATAACGCAAGCGATGTACGACAGTCTACAGCAGTTAGTTTAGTTGAAA
>MUZC01003197.1:451278-465368 GCA_002072015.1 Radix auricularia
AAACTGTTAGAGATTAGGACCAATGGGATTACGGCCAGCTGTTAGAGATTAGGACCAATGGGATTACAGCAAAACTGCTACAGATTAGGACCAATGGGATTACAGAAAACTGTTACAGATTAGGACCAATGGGATTACAGCAAAACTGTAAGAGATTAGGACCAATGGGATTACGGCCAGTTGTTACAGATTAGGACCAATGGGATTACAGCAAACTGTTACAGATTAGGACCAATGGGATTACAGCCAACTGTTAGAGATTAGGACCAATGGGATTACAGCCAACTGTTAGAGATTAGGACCAATGGGATTACAGCCAACTGTTAGAGATTAGGATCAATGGATTACAGCCAACTGTTACAGATTAGGACCAATGGGATTACAGCAAAACTGTTACAGATTAGGACCAATGGGATTACAGCAAAATTGTTAGAGATTAGGACCAATGGGATTACAGCCAGCTGTTACAGATTAGGACCAATGGGATTACAGCAAAACTGTTAGAGATTAGGACCAATGGGATTACAGCAAAACTGTTACAGATTAGAATCAATGGGATTACAGCAAAACTGTTACAGATTAGGACCAATGGGATTACAGCAAAACTGTAAGATGATTAGGACCAATGGGATTACAGCAAACTGTTAGAGATTAGGACCAATGGGATTACAGCAAACTGTTACAGATTAGGACCAATAGGATTACAGCAAACTGTTAGAGATTAGGACCAATGGGATTACAGCAAACTGTTAGAGATTAGGACCAATGGGATTACAGCAAAACTGTTACAGATTAGAACCAATGGGATTACAGCAAAACTGTTAGAGATTAGGACCAATGGGATTACAGCAAAACTGTAAGATGATTAGGACGAATGGGATTACAGCAAACTGTTAGAGATTAGGACCAATGGGATTACAGCAAACTGTTTCAGATTAGGACCAATGGGATTACAGCAAACTGTTAGAGATTAGGACCAATGGGATTACGGCCAGCTGTTACAGATTAGGACCAATGGGATTACAGCAAAACTGTAAGAGATTAGGACCAATGGGATTACAGCAAACTGTTACTGATTAGGACCAATGGGATAACAGCAAACTGTTAGAGATTAGGACCAATGGGATTACGGCCAGCTGTTACAGATTAGGACCAATGGGATTACAGCCAACTGTTACAGATTAGGACCAATGGGATTACAGCCAACTGTTACAGATTAGGACCAATGGGATTACAGCAAAACTGTTAGAGATTAGGACCAATGGGATTACAGCAAAACTGTAAGAGATTAGGACCAATGGGATTACAGCCAGCTGTTACAGATTAGGACCAAGGGGATTACAGCAAACTGTTACAGATTAGGACCAATGGGATTACAGCAAACTGTTAGAGATTAGGACGAATGGATTACAGCCAAATGTTACAGATTAGGGCCAATGAGATTAAGGCCAACTGTTACAGATTCAAATTGTAACGATCGATAGTGTCAAATTTACGTTGAATGTAGTTGTCCGAATGTTGGCTTAATTTTTTTTTCTCCAGATAAACCAAAATATAATTTAGTGGATTCTAGAGTATTTTTATACGTCATCAAAGAGTCTGCTTTACGTCCTCCGACACCTGGGTTAAAGTTGTCTTAAAATTACGTCTTACTATATAACTTAGTTTAGTTACTTAGCTTAGTTACAGTGTACGTGTCCAGTTTATCAACTGTATCTGTTTATCTCCCCTATCAACTGTATCTGTTCATCTCCCCCGTCAACTGTATCTGTTTATCTCCCCCGTCAACTGTATCTGTTTATCTCCCCCGTCAACTGTATCTGTTTATCTCCCCCATCAACGGTATCTGTTTATCTCCCCCAACAACGGTATCTGTTTATCTCCCCCAACAACTGTACCTGTTTATCTCCCCCAACAACTGTACCTGTTTATCTCCCCCAACAACTGTACCTGTTTATCTCCCCCAACAATTGTATCTGTTTATCTCCCCCAACAACTGTATATGTTTATCTCCCCCAACAACTGTACCTGTTTATCTCCACCAACAACTGTACCTGTTTATCTCCCCCAACAACTGTATCTGTTTATCTCCCCCAACAACTGTATCTGTTTATCTCCCCCAACAACTGTATATGTTTATCTCACCCAACAACTGTATATGTTTATCTCACCCTATCAACTGTATCTGTTTATCTCCCCTATCAACTGTATCTGTTTATCTCCCCCAACAACTGTATCTGTTTATCTCCCCCAACAACTGTACCTGTTTATATCCCCCTATCAACTGTATCTGTTTATCTCCCCTATCAACTGTATCTGTTTATCTCCCCCGTCAACTGTATCTGTTTATCTCCCCCGTCAACTGTATCTGTTTATCTCCCCCGTCAACTGTATCTGTTTATCTCCCCTATCAACTGTATCTGTTTATCTCCCCTATCAACTGTATCTGTTTATCTCCCCTATCAACTGTATCTGTTTATCTCCACTATCAACTGTATCTGTTTATCTCCCCTATCAACTGTATCTGTTTATCACCCCTATCAACTGTATCTGTTTATCTCACCTAGCAACTGTATCTGTTTATCTCACCTAGCAACTGTATCTGTTTATCTCCCCCGTCAACTGTATCTGTTTATCTCCCCCATCAACTGTATCTGTTTATCTCCCCCATCAACTGTATCTGTTTATCTCCCCTATCAACTGTATCTGTTTATCTCCCCTATCAACTGTTTCTGTTTATCTCCCCTATCAACTGTATCTGTTTATCTCCCCTATCAACTGTATCTGTTTATCTCCCCTATCAACTGTATCTGTTTATCTCACCTAGCAACTGTATCTGTTTATCTCACCCAACAACTGTACCTGTTTATCTCCCCCAACAACTGTATCTGTTTATCTCCCCCAACAATTGTACCTGTTTATCTCCCCCAACAACTGTACCTGTTTATCTCCCGCAACAACTGTACCTGTTTATCTCCCCCAAAAACTGTACCTGTTTATCTCCCCCAATAACTGTATCTGTTTATCTCCCCTATCAACTGTACCTGTTTATCTCCCCCAACAACTGTATCTGTTTATCTCCCCTATCGGTTAATGAACCTGAACACAATGTCAAGTGTTGGGCAACAAACTCTAACATGAACAAGTGGTGGCCAACAAACTCTAACATGAACAAGTGGTGGCTAACAAACTCTAACCTGAACAAGTGGTGGTTAACAAACTTTAACATGAACAAGTGGTGGCCAACAAACTCTAACATTAACAAGTGGTGGCCAACAAACTCTAACATTAACAAGTGGTGGCCAACAAACTCTAACATGAACAAGCGGTGGCCAACAAACTCTAATATGAAAAAGTGGCGGCCAACAAACTCTAACATGAACAAGTGGTGGCCAACAAACTCTAACATTAACAAGTGGTGGCCAACAAACTCTAACATGAACAAGTGGTGGCCAACAAACTCTAACATGAACAAGTGGGGGCCAACAAACTCTAACATGAACACAATGTCAAGTGTTGGCCAACAAACTCTAACTGTACAGCACAGCAGAAAAAAAGGAGTTTTAATGGACGAACTTACAGACGGCGGTTGTTTCAGACAGGCTACAGATATTTCAGATAGGCTATGGATATTTCAGACAATGGATATTTTAGACATACGGATTGTGGATATTTGAGACGAACCACGGATATATCAGACAGAAATAGCATGAATATTTCAGATTGACAAACCAGGAATATTTCTGACAGACAAACCAGAAATATTTCAGACGGACAAACCAGGAATATTTCAGACAGACCATCTATGGATATTTCAGATTGACAAACCAGGGATATTTCAGACAGACAATCCACGGATATTTCAGAAGACAATCAACGGATATTTCAGAGTGACAAACCACGGATATTTCAGAGTGACAAACCACGGATATTTCAGATTGACAATCCAGGGATATTTCAGACTGACAATCCAGGGATATTTCAGACTGACAACCCAGGGATATTTCAGACAGACAATCCAGGGATATTTCATCATTAATCGCGATGTCTCCTGGCTGTTATCAGCTTGGTGACCAAGTCTAGTTGTCAAATCAGTTTTTTTGTGTTTTGTTTTTTTTATCAGCAGACGACACAAATTTACCCACTGATGGAATGATTCTGATGATTAAATGTGAATTAATCCCCCCAGGCCTGGGGTGGTGGGGGTGGTGGTGGGGGTGAAAGGAATGAATTGAATGCCCGCAGTGATTAGATTTATCCGTCTAGGGCTGACCAGTGGAAATCGTCTGTTAAACTTCCTCGTGCCGCGGACTGGACAATAGCTGGACGTTGTATCGGTAACAGGAAGGGGCGTGTCTGGGTTGACCAATGTTCCCTCCAATTTCCCTTGCTCCACGTTAAGGGTATAAAAAGCCGTGACCAAAGTTGCATAGCATCAATATATTGTGCAATATTTTTTAAAAAAAAAAATTGCAGCGTGGTCATTCTAAAATGCTGCGCGGCGTCGGACAGACAGCTGCGCGGCAGCAAAGCTTAAAGGAAAAAAATGGGGAAAAGATTTAGAAAAGTGGACGGAGTAAGTTGTGAGCACAGGAGAGTAGGTGGAACACAGGTGCAAGCCTTCCCTATAGATGCAAGCTTTCGCTATAGATGTAAGCCTTCGCTATAGATGTCAGCCTTCTCTATAGATGTCAGCCTTCTCTATAGATGTCAGCCTTCCCTATAGATGTCAGCCTTCCCTATAGATGTAAGCCTTCGCTATAGATGTAAGCCTTCGCTATAGATGTCAGCCTTCTCTATAGATGTCAGCCTTCTCTATAGATGTCAGCCTTCTCTATAGATGTCAGCCTTCTCTATAGATGTCAGCCTTCCCTATAGATGTCAGCCTTCCCTATAGATGTCAGCCTTCCCTATAGATGTCAGCCTTCGCTATAGATGTCAGCCTTCTCTATAGATGTCAGCCTTCTCTATAGATGTCAGCCTTCCCTATAGATGTCAGCCTTCCCTATAGATGTAAGCCTTCACTATAGATGTAAGCCTTCGCTATAGATGTCAGCCTTCTCTATAGATGTCAGCCTTCTCTATAGATGTCAGCCTTCTCTATAGATGTCAGCCTTCCCTATAGATGTAAGCCGCCACTATAAATGTCAGCCTTGCCAATAGATGTCAGCCTTCTCTATAGATGTCAGCCTTCTCTATAGATGTCAGCCTTCGCTATAGATGTCAGCCTTCCCTATAGATGTCAGCCTTCCCTATAGATGTCAGCCTTCCCTATAGATGTCAGCCTTCCCTATAGATGTCAGCCTTCTCTATAGAGGTCAGCCTTCGCTATAGATGTCAGCCTTCTCTATAGATGTCAGCCTTCGCTATAGATGTCAGCCTTCCCTATAGCTGTCAGCCTTCCCTATAGCTGTCAGCCTTCTCTATTGCTGTCAGCCTTCTCTATAGATGTCAGCCTTCCTTATAGATGTCAGCCTTCGCTATAGATGTCAGCCTTCCCTGTAGATGTCAGCCGTGGTATAGCCGCCTCGAAGCCTCTCAGGCCGCGTACGGCTATAAAACGCTAAGCCCGGCCCTTTGCGGCACTCAGTGACGGCTTCGTCCAAGCCAAAGACACCAGGAATCATTTTAGTTTCACAGTTTGGCTGCTCAGTAAAGTCGGTGAGGGAACCAAGAAATCGATTAGGATTTGATTGATTGAACGGGCGATAAAATAGCTGCTTGACCGTGAGCTGAGTACTTAACACATTTGGTGGATAGCTGGACTTTGACTTGAGTCATTTGGTGGATAGCTGGACTTTGAATTGAGTCATTTGGTGGATAGCTGGACTTTAGTCATTTGGTGGATAGCTGGACTTTGACTTGAGTCATTTGGTGGATAGCTGGACTTTGACTTGAGTCATTTGGTGGATAGCTGGACTTTAGTCATTTGGTGGATAGCTGGACTTTAGTCATTTGGTGGATAGCTGGACTTTGACTTGAGTCATTTGGTGGATAGCTAGACTTTTACTTTAGTTATTTGGTGGATGGCTGGACTTTGACTTAAGTCATTGGGTGGATAGCTGGACTTTGACTTAAGTCATTTGGTGGATATCAGGACTTTGACCTAAGTCATTTGGTGGATAGCAGGACTTTGACTTAAGTCACTTGTATTAGATGCCACCAGAGCCAAAATCCTTTGCACACACACACACACAGACGCACACATACACACACATACACACATATACACACATACATACACACATACACACATATACACAAACATATACACACATATACACACATACACACTCATACACACACAAATAAACACACACATACACACACATACATCCACACATACACACACATACACACACACACACATACATACATACACACACACTCACACAGACACACGCAAACGACAAAGCTGTAGGTTATCACGTGATCTTTGAGCAGACGCACGTGACGTCACAGAGACGGAGTGAGACGAGATATCCTTCTGGTGGGATATCCTTTCATTCCACGGGGATGGGCGAGTGAAATAACCATTAATCGATAATTGGTGTTGTTTTCTACGTCTCGCAGTAATCGTCTGTATGATCGAACTTTCACTGAGATTTTTTTTTTTTTGGTTCAGTATTTTTTTTAACCGCTACCCTGGGGGGGGGGGGGCTTACAACGACTATGTGAGAATCCGTCAAAGACACTGAAATAAGTTTTTACGAGTTAGCCGTCTTGTCAGTCCGACAAAAAAATGCCTTTATTTTAGAGTAATCTCCCCTTACCGATAACCGCAACTTGTAAAAGAGATTTTAGAATTAAACAACCCGTAAAAACAGTTTTTTGACTATAAATCCCTTAAATATGAGACATAACTGAGATTATTGACTGTGTTCAATATAATACGCAGAGTGCGACAGATTAACATACACACTTTTTTTAATAGGGAACATTTTATTAAAGCAAAGTATGTTCAATGTAATACGCACCGCGCGACAGATTAGCACAAACATCAACACGTTACATTGAGATACGATGTATAGAGAAAAACAAGAAATTCATTAATCTAACTACGGCGCATTAGATCGATCTGAAATTAATATACAATTCATTGTGGCAAAATTTCAGCTCGATAGAATCCCGGGAAGAGGGTCATTTATTACTTTTGTTTTTTTTCCCACGGGTCCACGACAGAAAGACAATACCGTGAAGATAATTTTAAGTTATTTAAAAAACAACAAACGGAAAACAAGAAGGCTGTCGTGAAAATAGTCCAATATAGAATCCACGAGTCTAACCGATGGTGTGCCGTGTGGGAGGAGGGTATGAGGGTGTGAGGGTATGAGGGGGGTGGGTCCAAGATTATGAGGTTTTCATTAGTTCGCCGTGGATGGAAGGAGACATAGTGACTCTTGGGGTCAAATCTCCTATTGATTATCCGACCGCGTGTCGACTGGTTACCCTGACCGGTTACCCTGACTAGTTACCCTGACTGGTTACCCTGACCGGTTACCCTGACCGGTTACCCTGACCGGTTACCCTGACCGGTTACCCTGACCGGTTACCCTGACCGGTTACCCTGACTGGTTACCCTGACTGGTTACCCTGTTCATCCGACCGTCTCGGTGACGTCATCTGTGATAGCAGGGCCGGTGTCGAATGGAGGAGTAAAAGACTCTACAATGACACGTACACAAGTCTCACCAATAACATATACATAAGTCTCACCTATAACAAAGACACAAGTCTCACCAATGACACGTACATAAGTCTCACCAATGACACGTACACAAGATTCACCAATGACACGTACACAAGTCTCACCAATAACATATACAAAAGTCTCACCTATAACAAAGACACAAGTCTCACCAATGACACATACACAAATCTCACCAATGACATGTACACAAGTCTCACCAATGACATGCAAACAAATCCCATCTCGCTAATAAGATCCCAACTCGCTAATAAGATCCCACCTCGCTAATATGATCCCACCTCGCTAATAAGATCCCACCTCGTCACTAACATACTACCTTGTCACTAAGATCCCACCTTATCACTAAGATCCCACCTCGCTTCTAATATCCCACGTCGTCACTAAGATCCAAACTCACCATTAAAATCCCATTTTATCACTAACATCCCATTTTAACACTAAGATCCCACCTCACTTCTAATATCCCACGTCGCCACTAAAATCCCACCTCACCACTAAAATCCCATTTTGCCCCTAAGATCCCACCTCATCACTAAAATTCTACCTCATCACTAAATTCCCATTTTGCCCCTAAGATCCCACCTCATCACTAAAATCCCACCTCATCACTAAAATCCCACCTCATCACTAAAATCCCACCTCATCACTAAAATCCCACCTCATCACTAAATTCCCATTTTGCCCCTAAGATCCCACCTGATCACTAAAATCCCACCTCATCACTAAAATCCCACCTCATCACTAAAATCCCACCTCATCACTAAAACCCCACCTTATCACTAAAATCCCACCTCATCACTAAATTCCCATTTTGCCCCTAAGATCCCACCTCATCACTAAAATCCCACCTCATCACTAAAATCCCACCTCATCACTAAAATCCCACCTCATCACTAAAATCCCATTTTGCCCCTAAGATCCCACCTCATCACTAAAATTCCACCTCATCACTAAATTCCCATTTTGCCCCTAAGATCCCACCTCATCATTAAAATCCCACCTCATCACTAAATTCCCATTTTGCCCCTAAGATCCCATTTTGCCCCTAAGATCCCACCTCACCACTAAAATCCCACCTCGCCCCTAAGATCCCACCTAAATGTTATTATCTGTCCCACCAGAGATTTCGTTTGAAGAGACTCACTCCCCCCTCCCTGCCTAAGTCTCGCGTCCATCTCATGGCTGACCAGCCAATTAGTCCTGGTCACTCACAGGTCATTGCCCCAATCTTCGCGTTTACAGCTTCTCTCCCTTAGAAATGTCATCAACGGGGCACAGAGGTCATACGTCCTTGAAGGGTCATCTGTTGGGTCATTCATACTCATAAGGTCATAAGTTGTGCTCAGAGGTCATACGTCCTTGAAGGGTCATCCGTTGGGTCATTCATACTCATAAGGTCATAAGTTGTGCTCAGAGGTCATACGTCCTTGAAGGGTAATCATTTGGGTTAAGAGGTCATTCATACTCAAAAGGTCATAAGTTGTGCTCAGAGGTCATACGCTCTTGAAAGGTCAACAGTTGAGCTCAGAGGTCATACGTCCACCTAAGGTCCTCAGTTGGGCTTTGGGGGCCATTGATCCTTGAAAGGTCATCAGCTGGGCTCAAAGGTCATACGTTTTTAAAAGTCGTCAGTAATGCTCTGGCGAAATATGTCATCAAAAGGTCATCAGTCACATTGCGACGCAAGTGACTTAAAAAGTCGGCAACTCAAAAATAAGAGTCGAATGGATCGACCGATTGACTGGACGATATTCACGAGTCTCGGCAAGGTGAGTGGTAAAGCCCTTTATCCCAGGGTATCTTTGCCGAGACCGTGCTAGGGCTGGACAGTGATAGACCCGAGTGTAACATTGCGTTATGTTCCTTAACGAGGGATCTCACGAGGTCAGGGAAAGTGATTGTGAGAAAAATTGTGATGTGTGATGTTTAATGTGTTAGTGAATTTGTGATTTTTGGTTGTGTAGGTGGATGTGTGTGTTGATGGATGTGTGTGTTGGTGGATGTGTGTGTTGGTGGATGTGTGTTGGTGGATGTGTGTGTGTTGGTGGATGTTTGTTTTGGTGGAAGTGTGTGTTAGTGAATGTGTGTGTTAGTGTATGTGTGTGTTGTGATGTTATGATGGTCAAGTCGGGATGTCATGATGGTCAAGTTGGGACGTTATGATGGTCAAGTTGGGACGTTATGATGGTCAAGTTGGGATGTTATGATGGTCAAGTTGGGATGTCATGATGGTCAAGTTGTGATGTTTTGATGGTCAAGTTGGGATGTTATGATGGTCCAGTTGGGATGTTATGATGGTCAAGTTGTGATGTTATGATGGTCAAGTTGGGATGTTATGATGGTCAAGTTGGGATGTTATGATGGTCAAGTTGTGATGTTATGATGGTCAAGTTGGGTTGTTATGATGGTCAAGTTGTGATGTTATGATGGTCAAGTTGGGATGTTATGATGGTCAAGTTGGGATGTTATGATGGTCAAGTTGGGATGTTAATATGGTCAAGTTGGGATGTTATGATGGTCAAGTTGCGATGTTATGATGGTCAAGTTGTCTCAGGCCATTTCAAGAGCAGATGGGCTGGCCTTAATCTGCAAGGTACAATCACAACTATTAAAGTACCCTACTACCCTGGTAATGACCAAATGCCTCGGTGTCAAGCAGAGGGGATGGACGGTTATCATGGACGCGACTGACCAACCTGGTCAGACGGAGAGATTAACTGTCAGATCGATTGGATTGGTTAGCCAACCGGACTGGTCAGCAACTAACGCAGAGTTTCTGCGAACTAGAACATTTGTGTTATTATAGTTGGGTCCACATAGTTAGGTCCACATAGTTAGGCCCACATAGTTAGGTCCGCATAGTTAGTTCCACATAGGTCCACATAGTTAGGTCCACATAGTTAGGTCCACATAGGTCCACATAGTTAGGTCCACATAGTTAGGTCCACTTAGGTCCACATAGTTAGGTCCACATAGGTCCACATAGTTAGGTCCACATAGTTAGGTCCACATAGTTAGGTCCACATAGTTAGGTCATCATAGTTAGGTCCACATAGTTAGGTCCACATAGTTAGGTCCACATAGTTAGGTCCACATAGTTAGGTCCACATAGTTAGGTCCACATAGTTAGGCCCACATAGTTAGGTCCACATAGTTAGGCCCACATAGTTAGGTCAGGTCCACATAGTTAGGTCCACATAGTTAGGTCCACACAGTTAGGCCCACATAGTTAGGCCCACATAGTTAGGTCAGGTCCACATAGTTAGGTCCACATAGTTAGGTCCACATAGTTAGGTCCACATAGTTAGGTCCACATAGTTAGGCCCACATAGTTAGGCCCACATAGTTAGGTCCACATAGTTAGGTCCACATAGTTAGGCCCTCATAGTTAGGCCCACATAGTTAGGCCTAAATTTTACTAAGTGCCCCTTATCCGTATTTTCCAGCTAAATCTTGTGCAAAAGTACTCACCCCTGATTGTTGATTGTTTCCAGTTCTGTTTACGGCCCCTGCCGTTTCAAAGTATGTTTTCACCCCACCCCCACCTATTACACCACACACCTGTTAAATGCCCCCGCCCATCACCTGAGTGTCACAGCTGGCCTCCAATGACAAATGACACACGACAATTTTTATAACACCTCATAAAAACCCATAATGTTGATTTAATGCCTGGTGAAGGTTATAAACTTTAAGGTTAACTAAAGTGAGTTTTTGGAGGTAACACCAGAAGTTCGCGTGCCTTAATGAGAAGGTCCATTTACTGCACAGGAGGTCAAGTTACTGCACAGGAGGTCAAGTTACTGCACATGAGGTCCAGTTACTTAATCAAAAGTTCAGGCTGCTATAAGACCTAACCTCACTGTCAAAGATATTTTACCAACACAACAGTTGTATCATCTTCAGCCTACTTTCCTCCACATGTATCATGTGACGCGGGCATAGCCACTGAACAGACCTGTTCAAAATAAGGGAGGCTCTGGACGACTGGCCTCATCAATGAGTGACGGGTCAGCGTCATTTTGTCACCTACGAATGTGTAACTAGCAGGAACCTGTCTTGTCAAATAGTGTAGCAAATGTTACAGTACGGATTCTTTGTGTGTGACCTGGCGCCAACATAGATTAATTTGTATTTCATCTTCATTGAAAATATTGATATGAAAATAATTTGTACAGTAAAACACTAGTCTACATTCGTCCATGTTGTTGTCAATGATGCCTAGGTGGGTCCAAGTTGTTGCCAATGATGCCTAGGTCAGTCCATGTTGTTGCCAATGATGCCTAGGTCGGTACATGTTGTTGTCAATGATGCCTAGGTCGGTCCATGTTGTTGTCAATGATGCCTAGCTCAGTCCATGTTGTTGTCAATAGTGTCTATATCGGTCTATATTGCTGTCAATGTTTTCTATGTCGGTCTATATTGCTGTCAATGTTGTCTATGTCGGTCTATATTGCTGTCAATGTCGTCTATATCGGTCTATTTTGCTGTAAATATTGTCTATATCGGTCTATATTGCTGTCAATGTTGTCTATATCGGTCTATATTGTTGTCAATGTCGTCTATATCGGTCTATATTGCTGTAAATATTGTCTATATCGGTCTAAATTGCTGTCAATGTTGTCTATGTCGGTCTATATTGCTGTCAATGTCGTCTATATCGGTCTATTTTGCTGTCAATATTGTCTATATCGGTCAAAATTGCTGTCAATTTGGTCTACATCAGAACAACTCATAAGAACATGACAACTCATAAGAACATAACAACTCATAAGAACATGACAGCTCCAAGAACAATGCTATCCAACCATACAATCCAACAATCCAATCAACCGTACAATCCAACAATCCAACCAACCATACAATCCAACAATCCAATCAACCATACAATCCAACCAGCCATACAATCCAACAATCCAACCAACCATACAATCCAACAATCCTATCAACCATACAATCCAACAATCCTATCAACCATACAATCCAACAATCCAATCAACCGTACAATCCAACAATCCAACCAGCCATACAATCCAACAATCCAACCAACCATACAATCCAACAATCCTATCAACCATACAATCCAACAATCCAATCAACCGTACAATCCAACAATCCAATCAACCATACAATCCAACAATCCAATCAACCATACAATCCAACAATCCAATCAACCATACAATCCAACAATCCAATCAACCCTACAATCCAACAATCTATTCAATCATACAATCCAACAATCCAATCAACCATACAATCCAACAATCCAATCAACCATACAATCCAACAATCCAATCAACCATACAATCCAACAATCCAATCAACCATACAACCCAACAAAACCATGCAGTCCCGAGCACACATTGACACCGGAAGTTTCCCATATCCAGAGAGCGTATTGCCAAGCACAAAAATCCTCCTCCCCCCTTTCCGGTTCCCTCCCGTAATTCTATTCGTGATCAAATAATCCATGCCATGATGTCCAGATTAATCCAGGCCGTCTGACCAATCCATCAACAGATTTGTTCTTCAAATGTCTCTCACCCCCCACCCCCCACCCCGCGGTCCGTGTTACGTGAGATGACAGGCCGACAACATATTGTAACCTCGCCAAACATCAGTCCTTGTCAATATTGTCTACATCAGTACATGTCCCTGTCAATGTTGTCTACATCAGTACATGTCAATGTTGTCTACATCAGTCCTTGTCAATGTTGTCTAAAACAGTACATGTCCCTTTCAATGTTGTCTACATCAGTACATGTCATTGTCAATGTTGTCTAAAACAGTACATGTCCCTTTCAATGTTGTCTACATCAGTTCTTATCCTTGTCAATGTTGTCTAAAACAGTACATGTCCCTTTCAATGTTGTCTACATCAGGATGGTAAAAAATTAGGATTAGGGACTTAAGGTTGCTGTTAATGACACCTGGTTAGGATTAGGATTAGGGACTTAAGGTTGCTGTTAATGACACCTGGTTAGGATTAGGATTAGGGACTTAATTTTGCTGATAATGACACCTGTTCAGGATTAGGATTAGGGACTTAAGGTTGCTGTTAATGACACCTGGTTAGGATTAGGATTAGGGACTTAAGGTTGCTGTTAATGACACCTGGTTAGGATTAGGATTAGGGACTTAATTTTGCTGATAATGACACCTGGTTAGGATTAGGATTAGGGACTTAAGGTTGCTGTTAATGACACCTGGTTAGGGTTAGGATTAGGGACTTAAGGTTGCTGATAATGACACCTGTTCAGGGTTAGGGACTTAAGGTTGCTGATAAAGACACCAGGTTAGGATTAGGGACTTACCTCCCCCCTTTCCGGTTCCCTCCCGTAATTCTATTCGTGATCAAATAATCCATGCCATGATGTCC
>MUZC01003197.1:515553-527642 GCA_002072015.1 Radix auricularia
TTTTAACCAATGCCGACAGGTGTTCAAAATGTTGGATGTGTCAACATAAATGTTGACGCCTAACCGGCTGCGTGTGATTGCCACAAGAATCGTCATTGCCTACAAGTTTTTTTTGGTTTTTTGTTTTTTGCAATGTGCCCGGCAGTTTATCAATAATAATTACAAGCTGCGAAATTTTTGATATTTGTATAGAAGTCTACATAACAAACGCGAGTAATCAACAAAATTGCTTCCAAATTCATCAACAGCGAGAGTTTGCCCCTCGTGTAAGTTCGTTAACCCGTTCTCGTGTTTGTAAACAAAAAAAGAAACAAAAACAAAAAAAAAAACAACCGCCGAATGACGTCACAATCTGGACTCGTCACTTCGCGGCCGCATTTCACTTTGGTGACGTCACACGAACAATCACGTTGTCATGAGCCACACGTGTAAACCCACGCTCCATAAACATGCACTCACACGCAGACATGCACACTCACGTGTAAACATGCACACTGACACACGGAAATGCGCTATCACACACATACATGCGCGCTCACAAACAGGCATGCGCACTCACAATTAAACATGCGCACTCAAATACATACATGCGCATTCACACACAGACATGCGCAAACACACATTAACATGCCCACTCACACACAGACATGCACACACACACACATAAACAAGCGCACTCACACACAGACATGCGAACTCAAATACATATATGCGCACTCACACACAGACATGCACACTCACACACAGACATGCACACTCACACACAGACATGCGCACTCACACACAGACATGCGCACTCACACGTAAACATACGCACTCATGCATGCAGCCAACATGACCCACGGTACACCTGGACACATTTTTGTTACCTGAGCTGCACTTGTGACAGAAACGAACCAAAGCTCGAGGGCAAACTCCGAGGGCAAACTCCGAGGGCAAACTCCGAGGGCAAACTCCGAGGGAAAATTCCGAGGGAAAACTCCGAGGGCAAACTCCGAGGGAGGGCAAACTCCGAGGGAGGGCAAACTCCGAGGGCAAACTCCGAGGGAGGGCAAACTCCGAGGGAGGGCAAACTCCGAGGGCAAACTCCGAGGGTGTTCAGTATCAATGCGACATATGGTTTTTGGTTTTTTTTGTTGCACACGTCGGGCGATTCGATCTGCCCACCCCACCCTCGGGCGTGTGTGTGTGTGTGTGTGTGGAGGGAGGGGGGGAGAAACGACCTGTTAAGTGTGGGCACAGCTGATGGAATAAATACGATGGTAGTAGGTTATTGGGTTACAGACCCCGAGTAGATTTTTGCATGGATGCGTGGAGTGAGCAGGTTGGGCTTAACGTTGATGCGTGGAGTTAAAGAGTGTGTAGGGTGGGCTTAGCGTGGATGCGTGGAGTTAGAGTGTGTAGATTGGGCTTAGCGTGGATGCGTGGAGTTAGAGTGTGTAGATTGGGCTTAGCGGGGATGCGAGGAGTTAGAGAGTGTGTAGGTGGGCTTAGCGTGGATGCGTGGGGTTAGAGAGTGTTTAGGGTGGGCTTAGCGTGGATGCGTGGAGTTAGAGAGTGTTGGGAGGGCTTAGCGTGGACGCGTGGTGTTAGAGAGTGTTTGTGCTCAATAAAAGATTTTAAAAGTTTTTTTTTTTTTAATAAATTCTTGGTAATGTCATCCAAAACCTATTTTAATTTTTAGCAACCCAAGACAACCACAAACAGTGTGTAAGGGTTGATGATCTGGGCCAACCCATTGGGTTTTTGGCTCTTCACTAATAAGAAATACTTTTGTTATGGGCAGTACCCAATAATCGCTGGACAGTGCACAGGAAACTTATTGTTCTGTAGACAGTGCACAGGGAACTTATTGTTCTGTAGACAGTGCACAGGGAACTTATTGTTCTGTAGACAGTGCACAGGGAACTTATTGTTCTGTCGGCAGTGCACAGGGAACTTATTGCTATGTAGACAGTGCACAGGGAACTTATTGTTCTGTCGGCAGTGCACAGGGAACTTATTGCTCTGTCGGCATTGCACAGGGAACTTATTGTTCTGTCGGAAGCGCACAGGGAACTTATTGTTCTGTCGGCAGCGCACAGGGAACTTATTGTTCTGTCGGCAGTGCACAGGGAACTTATTGTTCTGTCGGCAGTGCACAGGGAACTTATTGTTCTGTCGGCAGTGCACAGGGAACTTATTGTTCTGTCGGCAGTGCACAGGGAACTTATTGTTCTGTCGGCAGTGCACAGGGAACTTATTGTTCTGTCGGCAGTGCACAGGGAACTCATTGTTCTGTCGGCAGTGCACAGGGAACTTATTGTTCTGTCGGCAGTGCACAGGGAACTTATTGTTCTGTCGGCAGTGCACAGGGAACTCATTGTTCTGTCGGCATTACACAGGGAACTCATTGTTCTGTAGACAGTGCACAATAAATGGATTTTACTTTTATGCCGTGGAAAAGGAATACATATCTAATTCACATATTTTTAAAATGTGTCAAGTGTATGTATATAAAAAATTTTTTTAATAGTTTCTAGCGACGGCAATATTTTTACAAAGACTAACTGGTTACTGAATGTTGGACGTATTAAGGAAATACGGACATTTTTAGGCAAGACGGACATATTTAGGACACACGGACATATTTAGGAAAGACGGACATATTTAGGAAAGACGGACATATTTAGGAAAGACGGACATATTTAGGAAACACGGATCTCTGTCATAAGATGAAACAAGGAGCATAACCATGAAAGAAAATGAAAGAGTCAGCTTGAATGGTTACTGCCCTTTATTTGACTCCTTGTCTTGCAATTTTTTTTTTGTTGTAATTTTCGATTGTTCAGAAAAATTCTAGACCATATCTTTGTTAATGTTCCTTTGTTTTTTTTGTAAAGAGAAATTAAATGAGTTTTTTTTCGTTTTTGAAAATAAATTTTGCTCTGAATGGCCAGAAGTAATGACTCAATTGTCTGAATGGCCAGAAGTAATGACTCAATTGTCTGAATGGCCAGAAGTAATGACTCAATTGTCTGAATGGCCAGAAGTAATGACTCAATTGTCTGAATGGCCAGAAGTAATGACTCAATTGTCTGAATGGCCAGAAATAATGACTCAATTGTCTAAATAACCAGAAGTAATGACTCAATTGCCCCAAAGTCAAAGTCAAGTTCTCCCTGTCAAACATTTCTAAACTTCTTGGGGGGAGGGGGGCTCTAGAAAAGCTCATTATACTCTATCACGATCTTCTCTCAATGCCTCTCTCCTCTAGGCGCTACCACTCCTCTCTAAATCTAAATAATTTACCCTCCCCCTTTCTCTCTCCCTCACTGTCTCTCTCTCTCTCTCTCTCTCTCTTTCTCCCTCACTGTCTCTCTCTCTCTCTCCCTCTCTCTCTCTCTCTCTCTCTCTATCTCTCTCTCTCTCTCTCTCTCTCTCAATTTCTTAAACTTTCTCCCAACCCCATGTCATCAGACACCAGGGTTTGCTGTCACGTTGATATCCAGATATCCTGTCCTCCTCTGTCACGTGATATCCTGTCCTCTGCTGTCACGTGATATCCTGACCTTTGAGTGACGTTAATTTCCAGCCAGGAAAACTTATAATTTTTTAAAAGAAATATAATTAATTTTTTGTAGCCACTTCCGGTGATACAGTTACGGCCTCTGCGCACGTTGAGGGGGGGGGGGGGAANGGTCTGCTCTGCCCTTTCGGTCTGCTCTGCCCTTACGGTCTGCTCTGCCCTTCTGGTCTGCTATGCCCTTACGGTCTGCTCTGCCCTTCCGGTCTGCTCTGCCCTTCCGGTCTGCTCTGCCCTTACAGTCTGCTCTGCCCTTAGGTCTGCTCTGCCCTTCCGGTCTGCTCTGCCCTTACGGTCTGCTCTGCCCTTCTGGTCTGCTCTGCCCTTACGGTCTGCTCTGCCCTTTCGGTCTGCTCTGCCCTTACGGTCTGCTCTGCCCTTCTGGTCTGCTCTGCCCTTACGGTCTGCTCTGCCCTTCCAGTCTGCTCTGCCCTTCTGGTCTGCTCTGCCCTTCCGGTCTGCTCTGCCCTTACGGTCTGCTCTGCCCTTCTGGTCTGCTCTGCCCTTCCGGTCTGCTCTGCCCTTACGGTCTGCTCTGCCCTTACGGTCTGCTCTGCCCTTACAGTCTGCTCTGCCCTTACTGTCTGCTCTGCCCTTACGGTCTGCTCTGCCCTTCCGGTCTGATCTGCCCTTACAGTCTGCTCTGCCCTTACTGTCTGCTCTGCCCTTATGGTCTGCTCTGCCCTTCCGGTCTGATCTGCCCTTGCGGTCTGCTCTGCCCTTCCGGTCTGCTCTGCCCTTACGGTCTGCTCTGCCCTTCCGGTCTGCTCTGCCCTTCCGGTCTGATCTGCCCTTGCGGTCTTCTCTGCCCTTACGGTCTGCTCTGCCCTTGCGGTCTGCTCTGCCCTTACATGTCTAGCCTGGCGCCTCGGGGCTATACACGACACACCAAGTGGCCGGCTATCTGCTACAGATACCTTTAGCCGAATGTCCACTTTACTTACCACTAAACATAGAAGCGCTGGAGAAAAAAAATGTTCCCCTGGAAACCTTGCAAGATTTACTGCACGAGTTCATGTCATGAATATTCAAATAATCAACTAGGACCAGAGACGTTCTTTAAATGGCGAGGCGGCTGCGAGGGCAGTGCCATCAATCACGCAACGTGTCAAGGGACGAAACCGTACGAGCAACAATAACTCGTCCTTGTCGGCTGGCGTCAAGGATTTACATTCGTTCTTAGCCGAGTACAAGCAGAGTAGCTTCCCCTAATTAAAAATATTTTTTAAAAAAAAAATATTTAAAAAATGTAATATTGTCTCCCGTTTACTGTGCGTCACGATGCTATGTGGGTTACGCCCCTTCCCTAAAGTCTTATGTTAAATTTACGTCTAATTATTGCCACTGACCCGGGAAGCAAAGCTAGAGAACTCGTGCTTTATCATCGTCACTGTTAGCGACGAGGGTTGAAAACTTTGATTTGTTTCTAGTTACTGTTAGTGACAAGAGTGGAACACTTGGATTTGTTTCTAGTTATTGTTAGCGGCAAGAGTTGAACACTTGGATTTGTTTCTAGTTACTGTTAGCGGCAAGAGTTGAACACTTGGATGTGTTGCAGTTGAGTAGTTCCTGGTAAGTTGGTAGTCCTAACAATTCAACGATCTTCAACATCTGTTATTAGATTTGTATGATGTTAGTTTGAGAACTTAAAAATTTTTACTTTTTAGACTTGTTAAATGTCTAAAACTAACTCTTCTTTATTTCTGGTTGTTGATGACTTTTTAAATGTGAAGTATTATTTACACTCTTCCATTTGAATAATATAAGAATTGTAAAATCTAGTCTAGACTACCCGTTTAAAAAATGTCTAGTCTAGCCCTTTAAAATCTAGTCTAGTCTAGCCTTTTAAAATCTAGTCTAGCCATTTAAAATCTAGTCTAGTCTAGCCTTTTAAAATCTAGTCTAGTCTAGCCATTTAAAATCTAGTCTAGTCTAGCCATTTAATATCTAGTTTAGACTAGCCCTTTCATATCTAGTCTAGTCTAGCTATTTAAAATCTAGTCTAGTCCTAAATTTTATATCTAGAGTCTAGAGGATGTATTTATTCCTAAAGGGGTTATAATCGGGTTAATAACGTTTTCAAACATTTATTTCATTTTGACATAACCTTGACCTCACAAATTTTGACACCTTGATCTCTTGGTCACATTTGTCGATTTAATTTGTCATTAAGCAATCTTGACATTTTGGCATCTTGTTATCTCTTCTTTTGTCACTTAGCTACCTCTGAATTTCGGTACCTTTGATTTTATCATTTAGCTACCTCTGAATTTCGGTACCTTTGATTTTGTCATTTAGCTACCTCTGAATTTCGGTACCTTTGATTTTGTCATTTAGCTACCTCTGAATTTCGGTACCCTTGATTTTGTCATTTAGCTACCTCTGAATTTCGGTACCTTTGATTTTGTCATTTAGCTACCTCTGAATTTCGGTACCTTTGATTTTGCCATTTAGCTACCTCTGAATTTCGGTAGCTTTGATTTTGTCATTTAGCTACCTCTGAATTTCGGTAGCTTTGATTTTGTCATTTAGCTACCTTTGATTTTGTCATTTAGCTACCTTTGATTTTGTCATTTAGCTACCTTTGATTTTGTCATTTAGCTACCTCAAAAATTTTGACATCATGGTGTCAGAGGTTCATAAGGCGTTGGTTGTAATTACATGTACATTAAAAAATTATTTAACCCTCAACGAACGTTAAAACAGATTTCAAGTTTGTTCAAGTGTTAGAGAGTATGATTGTCTAGCGTGTCTAGAAATAAGACTTGTGATTGGTCGAATTCGGGACTTTTCATTTAGTCTAGATTTGACCAATTCGTCGTCTAAATGTTTCCATTTCAAGGTGTTCAATAGCCTATCAAAAACTAAATCCTAACGGTTACACAAATGCGTTGAGCCCTCTCGTCCATGAGGGACATCCACCGATCATCGCCGGCGTCTGCGCTTCCTCCTAGGACATAGGTCACCCACAAGAGACCTCCAGGCAGTGGAGTCACTATGGAGGTGCGGTGGGGTTGGGCCGCCCCCCCCCCGTGACACCACCAGGTGGTGACAATAAAATCTAAGATTCTGTATGTTCCTTGTTATTTGGCACTGGAAAACACGGAGGAGTTCTGTGGGTTAAGTCGTGAGGAGGGGGTGGGGTGACGTCACGAGCAACAAACCCGGGTGACACCAACCCTAGTGACGCCTCTGCCTACAGGCATCTCTATCGTGAGCGAGTTTCTCCCGGCTCTTCCATTCCGGCTACATTAATATCCGCCATTTAATATACATTTAATATTTTAATTAAACTAGGGATCTCCTGCCCTATCGCCTTGTCCCTCCCCTATCATCTTGTCCCTCCCCTATCACCTTGCCCCTCCCCTATCACCTTGTCCCTCCCCTATCACCTTGCCCCTCCCCTTCCGCAACTGTGCCGAGGCCTACCAAACCATCCCACGGCCGCAATGTTTCCTGATCTGATTAGGCCAAAGGCCTAGCTGCTGCCCCAGGCAATGACGGAACGCGGTAACTCAGTGTCTGCATCAGTTGTCAGGGCATGACAACTGTCACCACACTACCTCAGGTGGGACAACTTTTTTGGTAAGGGTGAACGTGGGTCAACTTTCCTTGCTTGTGGTGAAGGTAGGACAGATTTCTTGTTTAGGGTGATGGTGGGACAGCTTTCTTGTTTAGGGTGAAGGTGGGACAACTTTCATTGTTTAGGGTGAAGGTGGGACAACTTTCTTGTTTAGGGTGAAGGTGGGACAACTTTCTTGTTTAAGGTGAAGCTGGGACAGCTTTCTTGTTTAGGGTGAAGGTGGGACAACTTTCATTGCCTGTAGTGAAGGGGACAGCTTTCTTGTTTAGGGTGAAGGTGGGACAACTTTCATTGCCTGTAGTGAAGGTGGGACAGCTTTCTTGTTTAGGGTGAAGGCGGGACAACTTTCATTGTTTTTTTTTAAAGTCAAGGTGGGACAGCTTTCATTGTTTGTTTATGTTGAAGGTGGGACAACTTTCTTTGTTTATGGTGAAGATGGGAGATGCGTAAATAGAAGAAGAAAGGGAGAGAAATGTTGTTTGCCATTCTCTAACATTCTATCTGCTTTTAATACCATTCAATCGCCATCTTGTAGTCAGTGCGCGATCTGGTAAAGATTAGGTCTTTCAAACATTGAGAATGGGTTAGATCTTTGTGGAAACAAGATAAAAGTCTCTATTCATTTTAGCGTGTTTCATTCGAGTTGAAGGTCCACCTACCAACATATACGGATAATATTTATAACTTTTTAATCAATGTTTTTTTAGAAATGGAGGAAAATGTGCATTTTAAAAATATCTTCTTGTCCACCTGGGTAACGATTTGTCCAACTAAATTCTGTTATCGAAATAATTCTTACGGACAAATGTAATATAAAAGTAATAATTTATTCCAGCTCTTTAAATTTTCATCGTTTCTTCGTGTGATTTGATTTCATTGATAAATGAGTGAGATATGTTGTATCACAAGCTGGTGTTTATGATTTTTAGCGCATTTTCGAGAAGTCGAATGCGCTATTGCACCCGTTTTGTCCGTCCGTCCGTCCGTCATCACCTTTGATCTCAGCATCCATAAGTCCTAGACCCATGAGGTATATATGTTTTTTGTATGTCCTGACCTGCCATTTGTGCATCAACACTCAGTTACTCGATCCGTTAAAAAACCCCGTTAAAACTACCAAAAAATATTTCGAATCGAGAGGTAACACTAGCGCAGGGAACGGCCGCCATTGCCGGAAGTCGTATACATAGTTTTTCAAGCATTGAAGAGTGGTGCGAAAGCGTGCAAAAGAATTTTTTATTTTTTTTAGTTGACGTCATTAGAATATGTGTAAAAGTTTAGAAAGTTTTACGTCATCATTTGTGGTGACTTGTAGTTAGATTAAAGAGAAAATAAAATTTTTTAAAATGTAAAGAAATGACTTTTAAATTAAAAAAATGTCAGGTATATTCATTACACAAGAAAATTCATAAAATATGTCTAAAATCTAAACACAATTACTGATAACTACATAATGCTGATATCTAACATAAGTACTGATACATAATACGAAAATGCGCTAACACGTCCTGAATTCCAATAGGGACCAGGCTTAACATGATTTTTTTTATAAACGTTACCTAGTTGTAAAATAAATTGTTTTATTTCTCATAACAGTTTTAATGATGACGGGTTTAGACCAAATTTTTCATCGCGCTCTCCGGTTGGGCGTAAAGTTACGCTCTTAGTTTAAAAGAAACAGGGCCGCCCATGTAAGTCTACCTCTCTCTCTCTCCTCTCTTTCTCTCTCTCTACTCCCCACCAAATCAGTTCAATTGACAGTGAAAGGAACGTGCCATAGTTAGTTTGCATCTTGACGACACTGTGGTAAGTCAAACGACATGAAGCCCTCGTCCACCGGCTCGAGAATTGGTTAAATTCCTTTTGTCCTCACCTTTGTTCAACCCACGTGAATTCACGCATACGCAGAATGTACATAAGAAAGAAATCGCTACACAAAGTTTCGTGATTGGCTGACAGATGTCCCGTTAAATAACTCCTGGTTGCTGTCCACTGGTGGGCGCCATGGCAGAGGTGCTGGGGTGGGGTGGAGTAGGTGGAGGGGGCTCAGGGAGCTGTTAATGTTTTGTGTTAGATTTCTAACAGCAGTAGCCAATGTTTGGAATTTTAAAGTCCAGATAGAAATGTGTGTTGTAGAGACGGTGCCATAGAGAATGTGCTAAAGAGACGGTGCTATAGATACGGTGCTATAAAGACTAGCACTAGAAATGGTGCTATAGAGACTTCCACTAGAGGTGGTGCTATAGAGACTTGCAGTAGAGATGGTGCTATGGAGACTTGCAATAGAGACGGTGCTATAAAGGATGTGCTATAAAAATGGTGCGATGGAGACGGTGCTATAGAGAATGTGCTACAGAGACGTTGCTATAGAGACGGTGCTACTGAGATAGTACAATAGAAACGGTGCTAAGAAGACGGTGCTATAGAGACTGTGATTTAGATACGGTGCTATAGAGAATGTGCTTTAGATACGGTGCTATAGGGAATGTGCTAAAGCGACTGTGCTGTAACTCATAATCAAATATGCTACTGTATGTTTGTTTTCGTTTGCGATATACGGAATCATAAGGCTCGCGGGTTTTGAACCACCAACGTAAACACGAACTGTGAGCCCAGCTTACACCTTAACCCAAAGTCCGTGAGGTTACGCCTAGCGGTTGACGTTAAATCTGCCTCTGCCCCACGCAGTTTCCGGCCAGTGGCGCCTCTGCGCTGTATAACGAGATGAATTATTGATTTCTATCGACGAGAACGGGTGGTGACACTCGGGCCGGTGGTGACACTCGGGCCGGTGGTGACACTCGGGCCCTAACTCCGCACATTTCCTCTGCATTGTTAGCTCCCCTTCCTATACTTCCTCCCCTCCCCTCTTCTCGCTCAGCTCAACTCTTGGCCTCTCTCTCTCTTCCTCTTTGCTGTCTCCTCCTCTTTGCCTTTCCCTGACTCTCTCTATGTGCCTCTCTCTGTCTCTCTTCCTCTTTGCGCTGTCGATGTCTTTCCCTTTCTCCCTCTCTCTGCCTCTTGTCTCTCTCTGTCTCTCTTTACAGTCTCTCTCTGTCTCTCTCTATTTCTCTCACTCTCTCTTTCTTGTCTCTCTCTCTCTCTTTCTTGTCTCTTACGTGTCTCTTTCTCTCTCTCTTTATTCTCTGTCCCTGTCTCTCTCTTTCTCTCGCGCTTTCTCTCTCTCTTTCTTGTCTCTCTTGTCTCTCTCTTTCTTTCTAGGCTCTCTCTGTCTCTCTCTCGTTCTAGTTCATCTCTCTTTCTTGTCTCTCTCTGTCTCGCTCTTTCTCTCTCTCTCTTTCTTTCTATTCTCTCTCTCTTTCTTGTCTCTCTCTATCTCTTGTCTCTCTCTCTCTGTCTCTCTCTCTCTGTCTCTCTCTCTCTGTCTCTCTCTCTCTGTCTCTCTTTTTCGCCTCTGTCCTGATAGCGACGTTTCATGTCGAAGACAACAACTGCGTGAGCCAGGCAGTCAGAGACCACCGCACACATCCCCCCCCCCACACTGCCGTGTGTGGGACCGTGCAGCCGCTATTGTGTGTGTGTGTGTCTGTGTGTGTGTGTGTGTGTGTGTGTGTGGAGGGGGGCGGGCGGCGTGCTTACCTGCACCCAGGTGTGTTGTGTTACCTGGGGACTGATTGATTCCCTGGTGATTTATCAGGAATCTATTGGGATTGTGAGAAGGGTTTCTGAGGTGCATAGGACGTGTCCGTGTGAATTGTGAGTGAAAGATTTCATTCACTTATTTATATCATTGTGAGTGAATCATTTCATTCAACTATTTATATCATTGTGAGTGAATCATTTCATTCAACTATTTATAATTTCATTCAACTATTTATATCATTGTGAGTGAATCATTTCATTCAACTATTTATATCATTGTGAGTGAATCATTTCATTCAACTATGTATATCATTGTGAGTGAATCATTTCATTCAACTATTTATATCATTGTGAGTGAATCATTTCATTCAACCATCTATATCATTGTGAGTGAATCATTTCATTCAACCATCTATATCATTGTGAGTGAATCATTTCATTCAACCATCTATATCATTGCGAGTCTCATTTAGGTCTCAAAAGGGTAAGTTAATTTGTCTCATATATCTGTATGAGATCTTGGTTGGAGAGTATTTGAACTTAGCAGACGATTTTGTCATAGGTCATAGGATATGGATTAGATGGATATTGGATGCATTGGGTAGGGATACACTACTATAGATTGAATTGGTATTGATAACATCGGCATTGGATATCTTTTTATAAATAATAGTGTTATTGATTACATTGGTATTGATTACATTGGTATTGATTACATTGGTATTGATTTCATTGGTATTGATTACATTGGTTTAATACCTTACACTATCTCTCTGACAGTCACAGCCATATCTTACACTATCTCTCTCTGACAGTCACAGCCATATCTTACACTATCTCTCTGACAGCCACAGCCATATCTTACACTATCTCTGACAGCCACAGCCATATCTTACACTATCTCTCTGACAGTCACAACCATATCTTACACTATCTCTCTGACAGTCACAGCCATATCTTACACTATCTCTCTGAAAATCACAGCCATATCTTACACCATCTCTCTCTGACAGCCACATCCATATCTTACACTATCTCTCTGACAGTCACAGCCATATCTTACACTATCTCTCTCTGAGAGCCACAGCCATATCTTACACTATCTCTCTGACAGTCACAGCCATACCTTACACTATCTCTGACAGTCACAGCCATATCTTACACTATCTCTCTGACAGTCACAGCCATATCTTACACTATATCTCTGACAGTCACAGCCATATCTTACACTATCTCTCTGACTGTCACAGCCATATCTTACACTATCTCTCTGACAGCCACAGCCATATCTTACACTATCTCTCTTACAGTCACAGCCATACCTTACACCATCTCTCT
>MUZC01003197.1:532373-548821 GCA_002072015.1 Radix auricularia
TTCACGTGTCTGTCAGATATGTTCACGTGTCTGTCAGAGATGTTCACGTGTCTGTCAGAGATGTTCACGTGTCTGTCAGAGATGTTCACATGGCTGTCAGAGATGTTCACGTGTCTGTCAGAGATGTTCTCATGGCTGTCAGAGATGTTCACATGGCTGTCAGAGATGTTCTCATGGCTGTCAGAGATGTTCACGTGTCTGTCAGAGATGTTCACATGTCTGTCAGAGATGTTCACATGGCTGTCAGAGATGTTCACGTGGCTGTCAGAGATGTTCACATGTCTATCAGAGATGTTCACATGGCTGTCAGAGATGTTCACATGTCTGTCAGAGATGTTCACGTGGCTGTCAGAGATGTTCACGTGTCTGTCAGAGATGTTCACATGTCTGTCAGAGATGTTCACGTGTCTGTCAGAGATCTTCACGTGGCTGTCAGAGATGTTCACATGGATGTCAGAGATGTTCACATGGCTGTCAGAGATGTTCACATGTCTATCAGAGATGTTCTCATGGCTGTCAGAGATGTTCACGTGTCTGTCAGAGATGTTCACGTGTCTGTCAGAGATGTTTACATGTCTGTCAGAGATGTCCACGTGTCTGTCAGAGATGTCCACGTGTCTGTCAGAGATGTTCAACTTTACCACTTCCGCCCAAAGTTTGGTCACCTTCGGGCACTACGTTTGAACAAATTCTTTTCTCTGACGTTTCTTGTTTTGTCATGTCTGCTGACGGAGGCTTTACCTTCGATACGTTCTATTCTTATATCATGCAATGTCTTTTCATTTCCGGGTGCAGACATTTTTCTGAAAGCTTTTTTTTACAGACATTCCGTCTGCAGCCGTGCTATTAATAGGATCACGATGAAGTTGCCGCTCGCTTGTGACATGTCAAGCGGCTTAACTCTGGCGAGTGGAGAATTAATGCTCCTGAATTTTCCTCTGGTAAATTTGAGATGGGCTTATTAAGGGACCTGAATCGAAGTTCTCAAGAAATTAGTGTTGAAGCAACTGAACAATTTATTGATTCTTTTAGTTTCATAAAATTCTTTAGAAACAAGAAATGTCCATTTAATTTTTATGATAGTGACTAAAAATGTGACGTACGTTTCTTTAATTAAAAAAAAAATTTAAAAAAAAAATTTCGTAACCCTAATCTCTGAGCTCAATCTGCCAAGGCCAGATGACAGTTGGGGACATACCAAGGTCAGTCGACAGTCGGGGGACATACCAAGGTCAGATGACAGTTGGGGGACGTACCAAGGTCAGATGACAGTTGGGGGACGTACCAAGGTCAGATGACAGTTGGGGGACGTACCAAGGTCAGACGACAGCTGGGGACATACCAAGGTCAGATGACAGTTGGGGACATACCAAGGTTAGACGACAGCTGGGGGACATACCAAGGTCAGACGGCAGTTGGGGGACATACCAAGGGACAGTTCGGGGACGTACCAAGGTCAGATGACAGTTGGGGACATACTACGGTCAGACAACTGTTGGGGACATACCAAGGTCAGATGATAGTTAGGGACATACTAAGATCAGATGACATTTTGAGGACATACCAAGGTCAGACGACAGTCTGGGGACATACCAAGGTCAGCCGACAGCTGGGGACATACCAAGGTCAGACGACAGCTGGAAGACATACCAAGGTCAGACGACAGCTGGGGACATACCAAGGTCAGACGACAGCTGGGGACATACCAAGGTCAGACGACAGTTGGCGGACATACCAAGGTCAGACGACAGCTGGAAGACATACCAATGTCAGACGACAGCTGGGGACATACCAAGGTCAGACGACAGCTGGAAGACATACCAAGGTCAGACGACAGTTGGGGGACATACCAAGGTCAGACGACAGCTGGGGACATACCAAGGTCAGACGACAGCTGGGGACATACCAAGGTCAGACGACAGCTGGGGACATACCAAGGTCAGACGACAGTTGTGGACATACCAATGTCAGACGACAGTTGGGGGACATACCAATGTCAGACGACAGCTGGGGACATACCAAGGTCAGACGACAGCTGGAAGACATACCAAGGTCAGACGACAGTTGGGGGACATACCAAGGTCAGACGACAGCTGGGGACATACCAAGGTCAGACGACAGCTGGGGACATACCAAGGTCAGACGACAGCTGGGGACATACCAAGGTCAGACGACAGTTGGGGACATACCAATGTCAGACGACAGTTGGGGGACATACCAAGGTCAGACGACAGTTGGGGGATATACCAAGGTCAGACGACAGCTGGGGACATACCAAGGTCAGACTGACAGTTGGGGGACATACCAAGTCAGACGACAGCTGGAAGACATACCAAGGTCAGACGACAGCTGGGGACATACCAAGGTCAGACGACAGCTGGGGGACATACCAAGGTCAGACGACAGTTGGGGGCATACCAAGGTCAGACGACAGCTGGGGGACATACCATGGTCAGACGACAGTTTGGGGACATACCACTCCATGTCTCATGCCTATCTTATTTTAATGAACGTAATCCGAGGGATTAACGCTAATCCCTTGGAACAGGTAAAACAAGGACGGATACCTACCTGTACACGACCATTCATTCCTTTTAATGTTACATCTAGCCAGCATAGCTATGTAACATTTATCTGTAACCACATCTTTACACACATCTACATACACATATGTATGCACATATATCTGCTGTACAAACATATCTATACACCGATCTGTACACTTAACAATGTTATACATGTCCACTCATTGCTGTTAACACAATGTTAACCTGATATTTCTATCAATACCATGTCAATGTTTCTTAGATTTCCGTGGATTTATTCGCTCGACAAGATCATTAAAGGTCAAACGTAAGATTACATCTGGGAGTTGTATTGCCTAAAGCTACCTTTGATTTTCTCGGTACACACACGAATTTCAGGTTTTTTGTATAATTTAAACCACAATGTTAAAGGTACGGAGATTGTCTAACACAAACCCTAATTTAACCTGACCTGACCTAACCTGACCTAACCTAACCTGACCTAACCTGACCTAACCTAACCTGATCTAACGTAACCTAACCTAACCTAACCTAACCTGACCTAACCTAACCCAAACATAACTCTAACCTAACCCTAACCTAATCCTAACCTAACCTAACCCTGACCTAACCTAACCTGACCTGACCTAACCTAACCTGACCTAACCTAACCTTACCCTAAGCTAACCCGAACCTACCCCGAACCTAACCCTAACCCTGCCCTAACCTAACCTTACGGAACCTAACCTGACCTGACCTAACCTAAAAATAACCTAAACTAACCGTAACCTTACCTAACCCTAACCTAACCTAACCCTAACTTAACCCTTACCTAACCTAACCCTAACCTAACTTAACCTAATCTAACTGAAAGTTGAAAAAAAAAAAACAACAGGCTTACTTTTATCACGAGACTGTGTGAATCTTTTTGGCTCAACCACGAGGGCCTGGTGAGAAATGTTTGCAAGGCGTTCTAGAAATGTCATTTGACATTTAAACAGAATGTCACATAAGTGTCACCCGGGACCGTTCATTTCGGCAGAAAGACAAACACGGGGTTCTCAAATTGTTTGCTGCGATAAATGGATTTCTTTGCCAACATGTTGAGACTTTGAAAAGTCTTTCTGATATGTTTATAATTTTTGTTTTTTAATGCGCTGAATTTTTCTGGGCGCTCTTGGCAAATCTTGGAGGTTTCACTTTTCAAATGACCGGTGTTAACAAAAATCAAAACCGTAACAAGTTTGGTTTAGCAAATATCGATTCCGTCAAGTGTTTCGGTTAACACATATCGATACCGTCAAGTGTTTGGTTTAACACATATCGATACCATCTCGTGATCGTTTAACACATATCGATACCATGTCGTGATCGTTTAACGCATATCGATACCATCTCGTGATCGTTTAACACATATCGATACCATCTAGTGATCGTTTAACACATATCGATACCATGTCGTGATCGTTTAACGCATATCGATACCATCTCGTGATCGTTTAACGCATATCGATACCATCTCGTGGTCGTTTAACGCATATCGATACCATCTCGTGATCGTTTAACACATTTCGATACCAACACGTATCTGTTTAAACACGTATCGATATCATCTCGTGATCGTTTAACACATATCGATACCATCTCGTGATCGTTTAACACATTTCGATACCAACATGTGTCTGTTTAAACACGTATCGATATCATCTCGTGATCGTTTAACACATATCGATACCATCTCGTGATCGTTTAACACATTTCGATACCAACACGTGTCTGTTTAAACACGTATCGATACCATCACAAACCCCTCTGAAGTGTGCAAACGAGTAGATCGGTTAATGGCGAGTTGACCCAGTTATGATGTCCGTCACCTTGCGGCTGACCTGGACTTTGGTCCACGCGGTCACGTGGTCTTGTTGTCGCCGTGTAATCCTCTACTAAAAGGCTACTTAACAGCCTTTCAGTTTTGTTAACCAGGTGTTTGTTTAACCGGCTTAACTCTCCACAGTATGTGACCGATGTTGTAGAGGTTTTGTTGTATTGGGGTGTGGGGGGAGGGGGGGGGGAGGAACAAGATAGTTTAGTCGTCACGTCAACATGGTCAGCTGTTGGGATCAATGTCAGGTAAATATGATTGAATTGTGGTATGTACTAGCGGGGGGAGGCTGAATGGGGGGATGGGTTGAAGAAAGTAAACACCTGACAACAGTTGTCATGAAACCATGTCACCTGTCCAAGAGATGTAATGTCACAAAATATGGCAGGTGGCCACAAGATGACATGTTG
Organism: Radix auricularia; assembly: GCA_002072015.1. NCBI lineage: Eukaryota > Metazoa > Mollusca > Gastropoda > Lymnaeidae > Radix > Radix auricularia. The sequence continues at coordinate 537,188 of MUZC01003197.1, forward strand.
CCACAAAATGACATGTGGCCACAAGATGACACTAGGCCACAAGATGACATGTGGCCACAAGATGACGCCTGGCAACAAGATGACACCTGGCCACAAGATGAGATGTGGCCACAAGATGACACCTGGACACAAGATGACATGTGGCAACAAAATGACACATGGCCACAAGACGGCATGTGGCCACAAAATGACACCTGGACACAAGATGACATGTGGCAACAAAATGACACATGGCCACAAGACGGCATGTGGCCACAAAATGACACATGGCCACAAGACGGCATGTGGCCACAAAATGACACCTGGACACAAGATGACATGTGGCAACAAAATGACACATGGCCACAAAATGACATGTGGCCACAAAATTACACCTGGCCACAAAATGACATGTGGCCACAAAATGACACCTGGCCACAAAATGATATGTGGCCACAAAATTACACCTGGCCACAAAATGACATGTGGCCACAAAATGACACCTGGCCGCAAAATTACACCTGGCCACAAAATGACATGTGGCCACAAAATGACACCTGGCCGCAAAATTACACCTGGCACCAAAATGACATGTGGCCACAAAATGACACCTGGCCGCAAAATTACACCTGGCCACAAAATTACACCTGGCCACAAAATTACACCTGGCCACAAAATGACATGTGGCCACAAAATTACACCTGGCCACAAAATGAAATGTGGCCACAAAATGACACCTGGCCACAAAATGACATGTGGCCACAAAATTACACCTGGCCACAAAATGACATGTGGCCACAAAATGACACCTGGCCGCAAAATTACACCTGGCCGCAAAATTACACCTGGCCACAAAATGACATGTGGCCACAAAATGACACCTGGCCGCAAAATTACACCTGGCCACAAAATGACATGTGGCCACAAAATGACACCTGACCGCAAAATTACACCTGGCCACAAAATGACATGTGGCCACAAAATTACACCTGTCCACAAAATTACACCTGGCCACAAGATGACATGTGTCCACAGAATGACACCTGGCCACAAGATGACATGTGGCCTCAGAATGACAACTGGCCACAAGATGACATTTGGCCACAAAATTACACCTGGCCAAAAGATGACATGTGGCCACAAAATGACGCCTGGTCACAAGATGACATGTCAACACAGATTGACACTTTTCCAGAAAAAGCGAACAAAGAAAATGATGCAAATGAAAAAAACAAACATATTTTCCTTATCTGTGGTACTCCTGATGTTCAAATTGTAGCTTCAGGTATTATTCATTTACCTCCCTTTACCTATCAATGACGCTTTATGTGCTGTTGAGAGGCCCTATCAGTGACGTCGTACGTCCTGTTGATGGCCCCCCCTCAGAGACGCCCTACGTCCTGTTGATGGCCCCCCATCAGTGACGCCCTACGTCCTGCTGATGGTCCCCCATCAGTGACGCCCTACATCCTGTTGATGCCCCCCCCTTCCCGATCAGTTTGTGAACCGCTGTGTTCAGTGCAAATCTAGTCTCTAGCCATGAAAACTAAAGGGACTGAATCCCGTCACGACGCGCATCTCGTTGAACCATTCACAGTTATTGCGTTCAAATGGTGCATCTATCAGCAGACGTGGAACATTAAGTCGTGTCCTCTTGTAAGTTTTTTAAAAAAAAAAAAAAAACCTTTATATTAACTTCATTGTCTTGTCGTGGTCCCATTAGCGTCACTAGGGGGTGCGGTGGTGGGTGGGCCGCCCCGTGTGACACCGTCAAAGGGGTGACACCAGAATGTAAAATTCTATATATTCCCGTTATTTCGCACTGGAGAACTCGGAGCAGTTTTTTTTATGAGTTAAATCGTGAGGGGGTGACACCACGAGCGGTCGCCCCAAGTGACACCAACCCTAGTGACGCCTCTGCGTGGTCCCGTTCGACCAAAATTTAACCAAAAAAAAAATTAAAATAAATAAATATGACCCACTTCATGGGATCACATTAAGCTGAAATTTTTAACTTTTCCCATAGACTTTAGTCACCTAACAATGCATTCTATCAAAATTTTAGAGCGATCGAATGTACTGTAATTAAATTAATGAATTTTTATATAATATATCTCTATGCATCTCTATGTAGCATGTAAATGTTTGTGCTGGTATGTCGCGCGGTACGTACTAAATTGAACAACCTTTTATAACATTTTCCCGATCTGTAGGATAAATGTTTATACAAGTCTGTCGAGCGGTGCGTACTTTATCGAAAATACTTTTAGTCATGTCTCATGTGTGTGAAACGATAAAATAGTGATGAAAACAAAAATATAAATAATAATTGATTGCGTCACATATATAAAGGATTTATAGTGAAAAACATTTGCTTTGTTCCGTTTTTAAATTTTTTTTATTTCTCTGTTATTTGATAAGTCTATAAACGATAAATTCAATTGAACTTAGCAAGCAGAAGGTCTCAAACTGCGACAAGTGTCATCTTTGTTTACTACTGATGTGTAGAAGGAGCGTCTGTAACAGATAAGATACTGTATCGGATAAACATTGAACAAGTGTCCAAATTATCATTGTTTCATTACATGGAGAGAATTGTGGGTCAATTCCGTGACATCTTTTCTTGAAAAGAATTTCTTTTAGCTATCACATTATATCAAATAAATCTTGAGAATGACGTCATCAATCTAGGTGCACATTGTTTAGCTATCATATTTAAAATAAATCTTGACAATGACCTCATCAATATACGAATATTTCCAAAGAAATTTTCCATAGTAAAGAAGAGTTCTTCGAACTCCAACAGACTGGCCCTACTTCCTAAACATGACATTTAAAACCAGTCCTATTGTAAATGTCATCTATTACATAAACATGACATTTAGAACCAGTCCTATTGTAAATGTCATCTATTACATAAACATGACATTTAGAACCAGTCCTATTATAAATGTCATCTATTACATAAACATGACATTTAGAACCAGTCCTATTATAAGTGTCATCTATTACATAAACATGACATTTAGAACCAGTCCTATTATAAATGTCATCTATTACATAGACACGACATTTAGAACCAGTCCTATTATAAATGTCATCTATTACATAAACACGACATTTAGAACCAGTCCTATTATAAATGTCATCTATTATATAAACACGACATTTTGAACCAGTCCTATTATAAATGTCATCTATTACATAAACATGACATTTAGAACCAGTCCTATTGTAAATGTCATCTTTTACATAACATGACATTCAGAAACATTCATATTGTATATGTCATCTATTACATAAACATGACATTTATAACCAGTCCTATTGAATATGTCATCTATTGCACAACATGGCATTCAGAATCTATAATATTGTGTATGTCATCTATTACACAACATGGCATTCAGAATCTATAATATTGTGTATGTCATCTATTACACAACATGGGATTCAGAATCTATAATATTGTATATGCCGCCTACTATGTACCGTAAAGTCTTCACTAAGACCTAGAGCGCTCATTCATCGCTGCTACTCTAAGTAATATTATTAGACAAGGAAATGGTAAGACTTTCTGCTGGTGCATCTTTTCAATTCATCAAAGGTCGAGGTTCTCGCGTTGTCTGTTGACCCGGGTGTCTTGAAGGCCATCACTCTTAAAACAGGTTAGGGGCCGGTGGTTCTCAATCACTGTCTTTAGTGTGCCTGTTGTGTGTGGGGGGGGGGGAATACAACTTCCGTTTAAACATCTTTCCGAAAAACAGGATCGCAAAAATACTAACGCTAAAGTAGGGTCAAGGGCATTATAATATGAGAACCCTTTCACTACGTGATCTTCACTTAATTAAAATGCTGTTCCGTACCCTGTAAACACGAATCGATTTCATTGCGGTTCTCTGGATGTAATGTGCGCAATATGCTTTCATTGTGTTCTATCTCTAGCTCAGCAGTCATGTTACATCAATAGGCATGACCGCAAGATTAACTTCCCATACACATACTAGGTCATATTTCACGACGTATATGGGCTTTGTCATATTTCATGCGATACACATGCTACGTCATATTTCATGCGATACACATGCTACGTCATATTTCATGCGATACACATGCTACGTCATATTTCATGATACACACATACAGTGCTACGCAATATCATATGTCATACACATACTACGTCATGTTTCATGATATACAAATAATGCGTCATATTTCATGTAACACATACACAATGTCATAATTCACGCCACACATACAGTACGTCATATTTCATTTCAACCACACACAATACGTCATTTATACCACACACACACACACAATACGTCATTTATACCACACACACACACCATTTATACCACACACACACACACAATACGTCATTTATACCACACACACACACACAATACGTCATTTATACCACACACACACACACACAATACGTCATTTATACCACACACACAATACGCCCGACGTGTATATGACAGAAAAAGAAACCGCAACCGACTGTCACTAGGAGTCACTGACTCAAAGCCCTATCACTTTTGTCATCCACAGTACTGACGCCACAACAGCGACTTTATACAGCCGTGTACAGATGACCTCCAGGCCATAAGCCGCCATCTTGTACTGACCATTGGAGGCCTTTGATAAGTGAATGGACGAGTCTTGATCTCAACTCTTCGCAGCATGTCCGGAAGTAGGTCAAAAGCTTAATTTAGGCATGACTTAAAAGTAGGTCTTAAAAGTTGGTCGAATTTTAATAGACATGGCTTGACACAGTTCATAAGAGTAGGTCAAACGCCTAATAGGATTTGCTTGACACAATACCTAAAATTAGGTCGAAAGTTCAATAGACTTGGCTTGACACAGTTCTCAAAAGTAGGTCAAAAAGCCTATTAGGAATGGCTTGACACAGTTCTAAAAAGTAGGTAAAAAAAAGCCTATCTGGAATGGCTTGACACAGTTCTCAAAAGTAGGTCAAAAAGCCTATTAGGAATGGCTTGACACAGTTCTCAAAAGTAGGTCAAAAAAGCCTTTTAGAAATGGCTTGACACAGTTTTTAAAAAAAGTTGTTTGACATAATTTGGGGGTGTTTACAACCTAAGAGGGCACACAACAGTGAGGTGATCGCTAATGACGTCATCTCATCTCCAGACTGCCCGTCCCTCGAAGCTACAGGTCTGATCCTGTCCACTACAAACGTAACGGTGGGGACCAATGTCCAGCTAAGCTGTGAGGATTTTGGACACCGGCCTACGGATGGCACTTATAACATAACATGTCTACCTGGGGGCACCTGGAGCAAGCAAATACCTACCTGCAGATGTAAGTGTGTGATGGTGTTACTGTTATGTAAGTGTGTAATGGTGTTAGTGTTAGGTAAGTGTGTAATGGTGTTACTGTTAGGTAAGTGTGTAATGGTGTTACTGTTAGGTAAGTGTAAGTGTGTAATGGTGTTACTGTTAGGTAAGTGTGTAATGGTGTTACTGTTAGGTAAGTGTGTAATGGTGTTACTGTTAGGTAAGTGTTAAATGGTGTTAATGTTATGTAAGTGTGTAATGGTGTTAATGTTATGTAAGTGTGTAATGGTGTTCGTGTTTTGTAAGTGTGTAATGGTGATACTGTTAGGTAAGTGTGTAATGGTGTTACTGTTATGTAAGTGTTTAATGGTGTTAATGTTATGTAAGTGTGTAATGGTGTTAATGTTATGTAAGTGTGCAATGGTGTTAGTGTTTTGTAAGTGTGTAATGGTGTTACTGTTAGGTAAGTGTGAAATGGTGTTACTGTTATGTAAGTGTGTAATGGTGTTACTGTTAGGTAAGTGTGTAATGGTGTTACTGTTATGTAAGTGTTTAATGGTGTTAATGTTATGTAAGTGTGTAATGGTGTTACATGTTATGTAAGTATGTAATTGTGTAACATTGGTCTCACTAGTGTAGCATTGGTCTCACTAGTGTAACATTGGTCTCACTATTGCAGCATTGGTCTCACTAGTGTAACATTGGTCTCACTAGTGTAACATTGGTATGGTGTGGTCTCATTAGTGTTTCAACTTCTCCCCAGGGACCTGGGACCTGACGACCGAGGAAAAGGTCGTCTTCGGCACGTCCATCGCTGCCGTGTCTTTCATCATCGTTGTCGTCATCGCTATCGTCATCGCGTACTTCTGTTGTTACAAAAAAAGGAAGGACTCTGAGGAAAAGTAAGTTGGTTCTTCACCGTGAGTTTGTTCTTACCTGCCAGTTGAGTTGGTTCATACCTGCAATTTGAGTTGTTACTTACCAGCCTGTTGAGTTGGTTCTTACCTGCCAGGTGAATTGGTTCTTACCTGCCAGGTGAGTTCATTCTTCCCAGCCAGGTGAGTTGGTTCTTACATGACAGGTGAGTTGGTTCTTACCTGTCAAGTGAATTGGTTCTTACCTGCCAGGTGAGTCGGTTCTTAACAAAAATGTGAGTTGGTTCTTACCTGCCAGGTGAGCTGGTTCTTACCTGGCATGTGAGCTGGTTCTTATCTGCCAGGTGAGTTCATTCTTCCCAGCCAGGTGAGTTGGTTCTTACATGACAGGTGAGTTGGTTCTTACCTGCCAAGTGAATTGGTTTTTACCTGCCAGGTGAGTTCGCTCTTACCAGCTAGGTGAGTCGGTTCTTACCAAAAAAGTGAGTTGGTTCTTACCTGCCAGGTGAGCTGGTTCTTACATGGCATGTGAGCTGGTTCTTACCTGCCAGGTGAGTTGGTTCTTATCTGCCACGTGAGTTGGTTCCTACTTGCCAGGTGAGCTGGTTCTTACCCACCTCGTAAGTTGATTCTTGCATGTCAGGTAGGTCGGTTCTTACCTGCCATGTGAGCTGGTTCTTACCTGCCAGGTGAGCTGGTTCTTACCTGCCAGGGCCTTGGTCCTTATCTGCCATGTGAGCTGGTTCCTACCTGCCAGGTGAGTTGGTTTTTACCTGCCAGGTGAGTTGGTTCTTAACTGCCAGGTCAGTTGGTTCTTAACTGCCAGGTGAGTTCGTTCTTACCAGCCAGGTGAGTTGCCTCTTACCTAAGTTAAGTTTCTACTGGTCTACATTTCAGACTGTACGACTCCAGTTACCATGGGTCCAGCCCAAGTCCTCGGACAGGATATGAGGGGCCATACAACGACAGGGACTCCTACCCCGTCACATACCTGGCCTACCAAGAGTAAGAGTTTAGGGATATGTGCTTGGTAACACTGGACTATTGTAACACTGGACTAGTGTAACACTGGACTATTGTAACACTGGACTATTGTAACACTGGACTATTGTAACACTGGACAAGTGTCAATGTTAGGTGGGGGGAGGGTAGATTGGTGGAGGTCATTTAAGTAAGGTGTGCGTAGGATTGATGTGTTCTGACTAGTAATGACTAAGTGACTCATACTGACTAAGTGACTCATACTGACTAAGTGACTCATACTGACTAAGTGACTCATACTGACTAAGTGACTCATACTGACCAAGTGGCTCTTACTGACTAAGTGGCTCATACTGACTAAGTGACTCTTACTTACTAAGTGACTCGTACTGACTAAGTGACTCATACTGACTAATTGACTCTTACTGACTAAGTGACTCATACTGACTAAGTGACTCTTACTGACTAAGTGACTCGTACTGACTAAGTGACTTTTACTGACGAAGTGACTCATACTGACTAAGTGACTCTTACTGACTAAGTGACTCTTACTGACTAAGTGACTCTTACTGACTAAGTGACTCTTACTGACTAAGTGACTCATACTGACTAAGTGACTCATACTGACTAAGTGACTCTTACTGACTAAGTGACTCATACAGACTAAGTGACTCATACTGACTAAGTGACTCTTACTGACTAAGTGACTCATACTGACTAAGTGACTCTTACTAAGTGACTCATACTGACTAAGTGACTCTTACTGACTAAGTGACTCTTACTGACTAAGTGACTTGTACTGACTAAGTGACTCTTACTGACTAAGTGACTCTTACTAAGTGACTCTTACTAAGTGACTCTTACTGACTAAGTGACTCTTACTGACTAAGTGACTTGTACTGACTAAGTGACTCTTACTAAGTGACTCTTACTAAGTGACTCTTACTAAGTGACTCTTACTAAGTGACTCTTACTAAGTGACTCATACTGACTAAGTGACCTGTACTGACTAAGTGACTTGTACTGACTAAGTGACTCTTACTGACTAAGTGACTTGTACTGTCTAAGTGACTTGTACTGACTAAGTGACTTGTACTGACTAAGTGACTTGTACTGACTAAGTGACTTGTACTGACTAAGTGACTCTTACTGACTAAGTGACTTGTACTGACTAAGTGGCTCTTACTGACTAAGTGACTTGTACTGACTAAGTGGCTCTTACTGACTAAGAGACTCTTACTTACTAAGTGACTCGTACTGACTAAGTGACTCTTACTGACTAAGTGACTCGTACTGATAATGACTACATGATTCTTAGTCAGTGACTCATAATGACTAAGTGACTAGTACTAAGTTACTTGTAGTGACTTGGTGACTTTGACTGACTAAATGACTGATATTGACTAAATGACTAATTTGGCTATAAGACCTTCTTTGCAAAGTCACTAGTTTTTCAAGTAATAGGTAGCACATTTTTATAAAATAAACCCCAGTGTGTGCTTGCCACAATAGCTGACCTTCCAAATTTAACTGACCTTTCCGATAAAGCTAACCTTTAATTTATTGCCGACCTTTCATCTATAGATGACATTTAATTTATTGCTGACCTTCAGATAAAGATGACCTTTAATTTATTGCTGACCTTTCATGTATATATACACATATGATCTTTTATTTATAGCTGACCTTAAACCAAAATCTTTGTGTTCCCCAGCATCAATGATGGTAAATATGATGGTTACGCCAACACAGGGACATTAGACAAACCCTGGTGAGTTAAAAATGACATCTGACCAGACTGTTAGTTAAAAATGACATCTGACCAGACTGTTAGTTAAAATGACATCTGACCAGACTGTTAGTTAAAATGACATCTGACCAGACGGTTAGTTAAAAATGACATCTGACCAGACGGTGAGTTACTGATGACATCTGACCAGACGGTGAGTTACTGATGACATCTGACCAAACAATGAGTTACTGATGACATCTGACCAGACGGTGAGTTACTGATGACATCTGACCAAACAATGAGTTATAAATGAGATCTGACCAGATGGTTAGTTATAAATTACATCTGACCAGATGGTTAGTTATAAATGACATCTGACCAGACGGTTAGCTACCAATGACATCTGACCAAACAATTAGTTATAAATGACATCTGACCAAACAATGATTTACAACTGACATCTGACCGGATGGCAGACGGTTAGTTATAAATGACATGTCTCCAGATGGTGCATTAGATATGACATCTGACAAAACGATGAGTTATAAATGACATCTGACCAGATGGTGAGTTATAAATGACATCTGACCAGACTGCATGGCATCTGACAAGCTGATGAGTTTTAAATGACATCTGACCAGATGGTTAGTAATAAATGACATCTGACCAGACGGTTAGTTATAAATCACATCTGACCAGATAGTGAGTTTCTGATGACATCTGATCTGACATTGACACCAAAAGTCTTGAATTATAAACATATTTTTATTTGGCGCAAGGCATCTGTAACAGGATGGTCGGTTCTGACACCAATTTAATGTAACAGGCCGAGGTCCCGTTTTCTCACTTTCTCGTGATTGACCTCATTTTGCGTTTCTTTGTGGGCTTATCAAACAGTCTCCGCTCTCATACAATAATTCACTTTAATAATCAAATCCAGGAAATATGTTCTTTAATAGTTCAATAACAAATCTGTACACTTATTTTACAATATACAACAATGTTCATTTTGCTTCCACTAGCTTCATCTCTGTCTCTCAACTTCTCAACTTCTAACTGCCGCTCGAGTCATGTCTCCGTGTTCTTTCTCCGTGTCCTTCTGGTGACCACACACACGTGATTTTTTCACTGGCCTCCTTTTGACCCTGACACACCACTTTTCTCACGTGACAGCATCATAATACGTATGTTCAATATATTTCTTTTTTTGACGATAGCAATGTAGGTCTCATAGGCATAGTTTTAGAACCACTGTTGATTGTTTGAAATTTAAGCCACACCCACAACTATCGTGGGATATAATTTCTCCTCTATAACCAACATGACGTCTCTTTGCAGGCTCGGCTACATACCACGCCCCAAAGTGACGGAGGAAAGACTTTACAACTAAGTCCATGGGCGTCATGTCCAGTTACACAAGACACGCCTAGTAGGTGTGTCCCCGGCTGACGGACACACTCCAAAGACACACGACATCTACGGAGCCTTTGTACAAAGATATTTTTAAAAGAAAACTTTTTACCACAGAAATGTGGAGCTGGATTCAGCGATTTCACCAGCCATACTAGCCAGCCATATTGCCAGCCATACTCCCAGCCATATCGCCAGCCATACTCACAGCCATATCGCCAACCATACTCCCAGCCATGTCGCCAACCATACTTCCAGCCATATCGCCAGCCATACTCCCAGCCATATATATCACCAGCCATACCGTCAGCCATGTGTTTTTGTCCCCAGGACTGTCAACAGGACATACAAATTGTGTACATACCGTAGTTACTCACATTAATGTAAACAACTACCGTATCTACTCGAATATAAGCCGAATTTTCAACAAAAAATACGAACCTCATTACTTATATGCGCATAAAACAAAAATGGCAACAAGGACAGACATATTTTTCTGTCCCATCCCATCCCATGGCAATGTATACCATGGGAATCCCATGGGAAAAACATTCCCATGGACAAGCCTGCTAATTCGAATTTTCTTGCCACATAGTCTCAACACATATACGTCGTTAATCATCAGCTGTGAACAACGTATGGGTGGAGGTTCAGATATCATTATACTAAACAATTTCAAAGAGCAGAACACGTTTTTGTGTATTAAAAATTGTAAACAAAGTGGTATGTAACACAAAAGTAAGCATTTTACATCTTGGCAGTAACAAATGTCTATAAACCAAAAATATGGAGTAAAATTTACAATTGTATGGTCGACTTATATGCGGGGAGATTTTTGTTGTTGTTGCAAACACTGGCCATTTTAAAAGCAGTTTTAGGGGGTCGGCTTAATTCAATGTGGGCTTTTATGCGAGTATATACGGTATTGCTAGGTATCGGAAGATGTGATGGGATCATTCATCCCTGTTGCAGGATCCTATCAGCCAGACTCGTGTGTCGGGAGGGACGGGGGTTGGGGGAGCCGTGTCTTAAAACTCATGGGGGCTGTGTGCAGGGGCGGATTAAGACTGCACGGGGCCCCTGGCTGCAATAAAAAAAAAGGGGGGGGGCCTATCCGGCAAGCGTCCCTTTAAATAAAATGATTGCTAGCAGCTAATATACAACTGAACCTAAATATAAATCATGAAAAAAAAAAAACGAACACGCATAGGTAATTGCTTGAAGTGTTCACCGGTATCTTAAAATTGAGTGTGAAAAGAAATTTTAAAAAAAAATATTCCACCACAGGGGATTGATTATAAAATATAAAAAAAGTTTGGGCCCCCTAACCGTTTGGGCCCCTGACTATAGCCCG
>MUZC01003208.1:0-11294 GCA_002072015.1 Radix auricularia
GCCAGGTTGAATGGCACATGGAACATAATCCAACAGACCAGGAAGTCTGCGTCGTTGTGAAATAGATTTTTGATCATGCAATGGAATAATCACATACTAAACAATCATAAACATCAATCTATTACATACACACACAAAAACAAATAAGTAAGTATGGTGATATAGACGAGTTACTTACTCTAGGCCAGTGATGGCGAACCTATGCAACGCGTGCCACAGTCGGCACGCAACTAAAAATATTACTTCCTAAACCCACGAACTGGGTAACGTGGAAGCTTTTTTTTTAAATATCTTTTTGGGTGCCGTCAGAAATATTAAAAAATGCCAAATGCGTACAAGTATTGTTACAAAAGCCCTATAACTATATATATTTAGAAAGGGGAATGGATGGAGATTATGTTAGCTCTTTTAACCACCTGCTCAAAAACAAATCATGTGACCTTGACCTTAGAATGCTAACGCACAAAAAAAATTTTTTAATTTTTTAAACTGTCAAATACGAATAGAATTTAAAAGAATTAACGATTATCTGTTGAGATAATTAAAAACAGAATACCCGGATGTTGGATTAATATCTCAATACTAATGTAATAACACTGGTTATAAGATTTTACTTCGCAGGAACAAAAAGGTTTAACCGAGCTTCCTTAGACCCAATGATGAGAGCTTAGGAATCACATGAAGTGGAAAATTAAACTCCATGCATCGTACGAACAAACCCACCAGTTGGATTCGCAAGTAAAAAGAAAAAAATGGTAAACAATAGCAGTGGCGTCACTAGGGGGTGCGGTGGTGGCCTGGCCGCCCCGGGTGAGACCAAAATGTCAAGTGCTGTATGTTCCTATTATTTGTCACTGGAAAATTCGGAGGAGTACTATAGGTTAAGCCGTGAAGGGGTGACACCATGAGTTACCTCCCCGGGTTGACACCAACCCTAGCGACGCCTCTGAACAATGGAGACTTATGTTAAATCATTAAACCTTGAAACACTAGAGGACAGAAGTAGAAGAAAAAATAGCAAGGTAGGAAAAATACATAAGGCAATTATTTATAACTTGGAAAGACAACACAAAGATAACTTAATACAACATCAGCTAAACATAGTGATAGAAACACTTTTCTTATTCCGTATGCAAGAACAAACGCATACTAATTCTCGTTCTTCCCGTCCGAAATTCGGGCGTGGAATTGTTTGCCTGAGGAAACCAGGAAAACCTACATTTTATGAACATTTAAAACTCAAAAATGCGATACTAGATATAAACCATGATTAAGCGTAGGGCGCAATAATCTTCTGTATAGAAGGAGCGTCTTTACTAGATAAGTTAAATGAAGCTGTCGTTGGATGAGCTGGGTGCGAATGGACTATTTTAATGTGTCGTAGAAATAGGACAATGCTTACTTTAAAATACATGGTAGTGCTCTAAAGATAAAGAACATGATAAATTAGAGCTTGGTTGGTTGTATTTCTTTTAAAGGGGGCAATCCATAATGAAATGACTCTACGGCAGTGATGGCGAATATATGACACGCGTGCCACAGACGACACGCAGAGTCTCATCAGCCGGCAGGCAACTAAAATTTTATTTCAAAATTATTTCCTAATTCAAACCAGTTTCCTGGCACATCATGTTGTTATGTTACTATATATAGTCGGTTTTTATTTAATTTTGGGCACCGCGGACACATAAAGGTTTGCCATCACTGCTCTTTGACATCAATTTTAGAACCCCTACCACTGTAACGAGCTTTTAACACGATGCCAAATCGTTAATATAATAATATATGGTTTAAAAAATCGAAATACCCCCTCACACACACACGCGCATACACAACTTTCCCCTTATTTTTCCTGGAGGCATATTAGCTTGAGTTTTTTGGCGGTCAGGTAAGTGATTTATTGTCTTTGCTAAAAATAAATCATCATCAAAGCTTTTTTTTTTGGCACCCCAAAACTGTAGCGTCCATTGACATCAGCTCTCCCCTCTACCACACTTAACTTCAGCTCTTTGACTCTCTTTTTCGGATGCGACGTCATTATTTATTATTCATAAATCATTAACTAGATGTTAGCGCTGCCATTGTTTTGGTTGTTGTTTTTGTTTTGTTTTATTTTACAAATCACGTTTCGTCGGAATGGCTGCCTGGTCTGACTTAAAATGTCAATATGATTTACTGAATTTATTCCAGTCTCAAGAGATAAAACTTGAACAGATAAGAACGTGATGTCATGAGATAAGAAGCGGTTGGCTAAAATAAAGGGGGGGGGGGAGGACGACGACGACGGTGGTCGAGTGGCATGCGCGCTCGGCTGACACACCGCTGTATCCCTGAGTCTCACCCTCTGTGACAAAAGAACGCCAATTTGAATAAAATAAGCATGAAAACTATTGCACACTTCTCCCTGATACGGACCTTTGGCATTAAATGTGTTAAATTTAAAATTGGGGCAGCATCGTAGGACTAATGTTATTGTCCAAATGTCCTTTATTAGAACCTGTTTTATCGCTGTCATTTTACCACCACCATTTAGACAACATTATTTACATCATATCTGTTTAGCCAATAGATCTACCTTTTCTTCGCAAATGCAATTGTTCCAGCTGAATACCCTGGATAATTCTATTAATAGATCCCAGTCATGAAATGAGCAGTCAAATAAATTGAACTGAATAGATAGCTATCATATGTTGCTTTTTCAATGCTAGAAGAGAGCCATTCACATTTATTCGAACTGACTTGTGTGAAAATATTTTTTTAATGTAGCTTAAATAAATTGTTGTTAAATATTTAGAAGATAGATTTTTTTAATAGATAAAACTAACAACCACAAGATATTTGCTAATGTTTTTTAAAAACATTTTTTCAGCAGAATGTCTTTCTGTCAAGGGAAAAAAAGATATGATATTATAAATCGGGTTGTGTGTTAAAAAGGAAGACCGAACATTAATCACATCATTTCGTAACGGGCTGTTTACATGTGTGTGGTCTGGTAACGAAACGTTTTGGGGTCAGGCACCGTGACGTAAGGTTTGCGATGTGGCAACGTAAGGTTTGCGCTGTGGCAACAGAAGGTTTGCGGTGTGGCAACGTAAGGTTTGCGGTGTGGCAACGTAAGGTTTGCGGTGTGGCAACGTAAGGTTTGCGCTGTGGCAACGTAAGGTTTGCGGTGTGGCAACGTAAGGTTTGCGATGTGGCAACGTAAGGTTTGTGGTCTCGTGAGGATCAGCGGACCAACGTTTTTGGGAAAATTAATGGTGAAAAGAAAATCGCATTAGTTTACTGAAGCCTAATTACCATCGGTTGTCAAGTTTTTCTATAGATCCGCAAATGGTTATAAAACTGTAACGTTTTCTAAGTGAATTTCTTTATCCTACACCCGGAATGGCATCCAGAGCCCTGAGCCTAATGCACTTATGGTCTTCCCGGGAAATTTGTCTATCAAAATGTTCAATCAGTGACCGCAGACGACAACTTGACATAGATGTCTTCTACCGTACCTTAGCTGTGTGTCAAGTGACAAGTAGGTCAACTGCAATGTTGTTGACGTCGGTGCAGCAGTCGTCGTCTGCTTGCGTGAAGGGAGTCACTTTGTTTATTGGAAGGGTGGGGAATGTAGGGATGGTGGGAATTCGATAACCTGGTGGAAACACCCGAGGCGCGTCCTGTTTGAGTGTGGGACTGGGGGGGGGGGGGGGGGGGGGGGGGACAAGCAGATATGAAGTATGAAGACACGTTTTGTTATTAAAATTTTCTTCTAGAGATAAAAAAAGCAACTTAAAACACCGAGAGCTGAAAGTTTTGAACTTATCCACTACACTTAACATACATGTATATAATTCACCAGAAATTAGTACAAGCACAAGACGTGTGCAAATAAGCTTGATGAATGACCCTCACAGTTTGTGGTTGGCAACTGAGGTTGTTCATAGTGGGGGCAGGTAACAACAACCGCAGTGCGCATGTCTCAAGGCAAACAATACGTTGGTGGTCCTCCCTCCCCCGACGTTCACTCCCCCTGGTTTCATTTCTTCGTGCTGCTTGCTGTTTTTGTCCGTTCTTTCCCCCAGTTCTTTGCACTTCATTGGAGCAAGTTTGCAGCGTATGCAACGCGCGGGTCGTATCTAGTAACATATATTCCAATAACTCACTATATACGAACGGAAATCAACTCGTTCATCCAATAACTTCGAATAAAAGTCGCCGTCAAGAACAAAATAACCTATTCACATGACTTCAGTCATGATGTGGTTATCTCACTAACGTAATCTTAGTGTATTTAACTGCCCCCTCCTATGTGAACAGCACTCATATTGTTTATACAAACCTAGTTAAGTTTGGGAACGGGGTGGAAGGGGTTTAGAGAACAACAATAGAATTTCGCATCAGTTGTAGATATGAAATATTTATATTACTATCTTCTTATTGAGATTATCTCTACTACGACATGTTGTATAATATCATTCTCTTTCAAAGCAAATATAAAAATATTTTTGCTTGAAAACTACCCTGAAGAATAGTCAACGAAAAACGTTAAATAATTATACTATATATATATATATACAGTCAGACAGACAAACAGATAGACGGACAGACAGAGTGTGGAGTCTGTGTTATGGATGGAGTTTGTGACACACGGGCGGGTCTACTTTACTTACAAATTGTTCATAAATCACGCAATAGTGACTGCGTAGAATGAAAAACATCATGAAGAGAATCCGATACTAAAATACATTATAGTACAATCACTTAAGAGATTTTGGCAGAATACATAGTTAATTAATATAATTTCTCTACAAGCTATATTTAAAATTAAAATTTTCACTAACAAGATTGGACATATATACATATAAAGAGACAATGATTGGTACATACTTGACTTCGTAGGTGTGTCAAATTTGCTGCAGGAAGAGAGCTAAGTTAAGTTCTCAAAATTTTTCGCCCCAGAATTAAAATCCACTATCAAGAACACCTGAGAATGCCATGTAGCACACAACAATAACAATACACATTCAACGTTTGTCACGATGTTTTTGACTGCGTCACAATCAACACACACGGGTACACGGAACAACACCCAGCACACAATCCCTCGGCACGGGTGTACAGATAAACAAACGCTAATACTAATACGTTCTTAGTTTATCTTTTACACCCTCCAACCTAGAGCCATTCAAATGCTTTAGTTCACCTGGGTTAGAGATTAAAGACAGGTTAGTCGTTTGACGTGTTCCTCTGGGTGGATGGGTATTATGTCACACATATCACCATTAATAGTCGTGACGTGGTACAATCGGTACATGATTTTTTCAGGTGGTCCTCCATGTTTTAAATGCTGTTACCACGATAATCCCCCTTTTTAAAAAAATCGTTAATTTTATTTAAAGGAGATCAAATATAGTTTCAAATTAAAAATATTGACACGTGTTATGAATGATATCTTTAAGTGTTAGTGTTTATTTTTCCGATTTCTGTTAACGATTCTCCGAAAATTTTAAGTGAGGGTGGGTGAAGAATGGGGCTCCCACTGCTATTAGGAAGTAAAGAGTGTAACTTACTCAGACTTAGAACTCAAGACATACACCAAGGAAGTTAGCTCTCTTTAAAGTGGTGATTGCATTGACGTTTTGCACGACTATTTTTAACTCTCGGATCCTAATCTTACGACTAAGTGACTTGGAGTTAAATTTTGTTATTTGATGTATGTATCCACTATAGAATTTGTATATGATGTTTAGAAAAAAATTCAGAGTCCTGACTTATTTACATCATGTAATCTAAATTTCTCATAATCTTGTAACATGTATATGCCCTTATACGGTAACCATGTTAACCTAAGTCATAAGATACTAGATAATCATCTTTATTTTACTGTAGTTCCTAGCAGTTAACTTGAGTTATTTATATTGTATTTTACTTATATTTTCCATCTTGCATTTTATGTTATTTAATGTTATTCATTAAAGACGCTCCTTTTATACAAAAGATTATTGTGTCATATGCTTATCCATAGTTCATGTCTAGCTTTGTATTTTTATTATAGTTTTGAACCTTGATAATGCGTTGGTTTTCCTGGTTTGCTCAGGCAACCCATGCCAAGTCCGAATTCCAGACGAAGAGAACGATAATTTCTGTGTTCTTGTATAAAAAATAAGAAATAAGTCCTACCATTTTCCTTTTCTCTCTTTTGTATTTCTATGTCTAATTATCAATTAATGTTGTTTCTCTTTTCATATTTGAATATTCTCCAGCAATAAACCTTGCAACTCTTTTTGAATTAGTTCTAGCTAATCAATGTTATCTTTTGTGGATAGGTCCCATACAGAAGATCCATATTCTAGAACAGGTTTCACCAATGTAAATTATAATTTTAGTTTCATATTCTTAAAATTATTACATTTGTAAAAGTTTATCTTGAAAAGCCTAAGGTGTTGCTTGATTTCTTTATTACTTCATTGACATGGGGATTCCATGATGATTAAGATAAGATAAGATAATTTCATATATGTGAATTTAACTTTTACTTGTATAATACTTAATTCATTTTCAATGTATTTTACTTAACCTTTTTTTTCGTTAAATTATAATGACATATTTTTAGCGCATTTTCGAGATGTCGAAATCGCTATTGCCCCCGTTTTGTCCGTCTGTCTGTCATCACCATGATCACAGGATCCATAAGTCCTAGACCCATGATGTATATATGTTTTTTGTATGTCCTGACCTGCCATTGGTGCATCAACACTCAGTTACTCGATCCGTTAAAAAACCCCGTTAAAACTACCAAAAAACTTTGCGAATCGAGAGTTAACACTGGCACAAGGAACGGGCGCCATTGCCGGAAGTCGAATACATAGTTTTTCAAGCATTCAAGAGTGGTGTGAAATCGTGCAAAAGAATTAATTAGTGTTTTTTTTAGTTGACGTCATTAAAATATGTGTAAAAGTTTAGAGAGTTTTACTTCATCATTTGTGGTGACTTGTAGCTGGATTAAAGAGAAAATAATTTTTTTTTTAATGTAAAGAAATGACTTTTAAATAAAAAAAAATGTCAGGTATATTCATTACACAAGAAAATTCATAAAAATATGTCTAAAATCTAAACACAATTACTGATAACTACATAATTCTGATATCTAACATAAGTACTGATACATATACGAAAATGCGCTAACACGTCTTGAATTCCAATAGGTACCAGGCTTAACATGATTTTTTATAAGTACTCTCTTATAAAGTGTAATTTATATAATACATCTAAATATCTCATCGAAAACAGAATTTTTAGTATTACATCAAAACAAAAAGTTATCCAGAAATCATAGTAAATTTTAGTTATGGCAGTTTCTAATAATATTTAAAGACATTTTAGCTCATTTTGAAACTTGGAAGTTGTTCCAAGATGAGATACAATTAGCTGGTGATATTCTGACCGTAACATATAGAGGTCACTCATTGGCTGGTGATATTGTATAGGTCACTCATTGGTTGGTGACATTGTAGAGGTCACTCATTGGCTGGTGACATTGTAGAGGTCACTCATTGGCTGGTGACATTGTAGAGGTCACTCATTGGCTGGTGACATTGTAGAGGTCACTCATTTGCTGGTGACATTGTAGAGGTCACTCATTGGCTGGTGATATTGTAGAGGTCACTCATTGGCTGTTGACATTATAGAGGTCACTCATTGGCTGGTGACATTGTAGTGGTCATTCATTGGCTGGTGATATTGTAGAGGTCACTCATTGGCTGGTGACATAATAGAGGTCACTCATTGGCTGGTGATATTGTAGACGTCACTCATTGGCTTTTGACATTGTAGAGGTCACTCATTGGCTGTTTACATTCTTGGGGTCACTCATTGGCTGGTGACATTATAGAGGTCACTCATTGGCTGGTGACATTATAGAGGTCACTCATTGGCTGGTGACATTATAGAGGTCACTCATTGGATGGTGACATTATAGAGGTCATTCATTGGATGGTGACATTATACAGGTCATTCATTGGCTGGTGACATTGTAGAGGGCTCGGCTAAGTGTAATAAACGTTCAGCTAAATGTGGACAAAACGATGTTCGCCAAAATTTACTCTCCACCATAAACAAAGAAAAAACACACAAGCGTATAAAATATAAACTAGCAGAGAGGGAACAAAACGTGCAACGACTTTATCTGAAGGGGAGATTATAATCTCGTTGAATATCTGTTGCTTCAGTTATGTCTTTGTTTTAATATTAGAGCTCAAGGGAAGAAACTGTCAGTGTTTTAGAATGAGACATTCAAGTTTAAAAGTTCAAAATTATACAGATTTCTTATAAATTAAATTAACTGAATAGATTTGAATTTTTAATTGTTCTGGAGACATATTTTTTTTTGCATAAAACCTCATTCATGACATTCTGTTTTTGTTCTTCTATCAGATACAGGAAATAAATGTTAAAAGTTAAAAAAATGTCACATAGCCGCTTCTTCCCTTGATATCTTAGAGTTGACTTTTTTAAATTTCTGTCATGTAGAAAGGTCAAATTTTATGTTACATTTATGTAACAATATCAATGGTCAATCTCTTTACGACAGTTCTTATGTTTTCCCCGATGATTTTAGAAAAAGGTAGAAAAAATAAGAATTTCTAAAGATGAGGGGGCGAATTATGCTGAGGTAAATATACTTCCAAGTTTTGATCTATGGCTCTAGGCTCCAGGCCAAATAATAAGATATCTTGATTTGAAGACGCGCCCATAATGGCAGTTGCTTTTTATTAACGGCAGTCATGGCGCTATGCTGGAGTGGTCATCTTGGAATAATGTTGGTAGTTAGAGCAGCAAACTTAATTCAAAGACAGAAACCTACCGACAAACTGTTCAGAATTTAAATGATGTGGGAACAATTTGTAGCTAGATGTCTATGGTCAGAGCACGAACTCGGAAGGCAGAGGAGCTGCGTGGAAGAAAGTGGTTGACTAGACCAAAGTCCTACACGGGCTGCAACGCTACTGATGTTCATAGCAGAGTTATAATAAAATCTATGCTTTTTGTTAAATGAGCAAACGGTGTTGCTCCAAAAAAGTATTCATTTATTTTCAAAAAACGTGTAAGCCAATATTTCATCGGGAAAATAGTTAAAATTTAGTGTACAAAGTCTTAAAAGTCCTGTCAATGAAACATGGGACGATGTAAGAAAGGGCACCTAAAATTATTTAAAACTAGCAGACCCGGTCGTGCGTTGCAACGATCTCAGTAAAAATGACTATTTAAGAATCCAATGAGTATTATGTTTTAAAAACAATTATTCCAGAAACCTACACGGAAGTGTGAAAAAAGTCAAAGTTTCATAGCAAATGGATAAATAAAATAGTAATTTAAAGGCTTTAAAAAAGAATAAAACGACATTAAAGGGCCAGGCACTAAAATAAGTGATAATTTGTATTCAAGCTATGTTTCTCAATAATGTGTAAAATTGATTTGGGAATTAAATTATTAACGTGCATTACAAAAAAATTTGGGGAAGCCTACCCGAAGGAAGAACATAAAGAGTTCAGTTCCCTATAGTTATTATTTATAATCTCTTGAGTTTTTATAAGCAAAAAACGACATTAAGGGCCCCAGGGTCCATTCACGGCAAGATATAAAGCTCAGTAAAAATGACTATTTAAGAATACAATGAGTGATGTTTTAAAAACTACTATGCCAAAAACCTACACGAAATTGTGAAAAAAAAGTCCAAGTTTCCTAGCAAATAGATAAATAAATTAATAACAAAAAGCTTTTTTAAAAAAAAAAACGAAATTAAGGGGCCGGGCTCTAAAATAAGTGATAATTTTTTTTTTATCGCCATTGTACTCAAGCTTTGTTTCTCAATATCGTGTAAAATTGATTGGGGAATTAAATTATTAACGCGCATTACAAAAACATTTCGGTACGCCTGCCCCGAGGGAATGGACATTATGAGTTCAGTTCCTTATAGAAATTATTTTTAGACTCTTGAGTTTTTATGTACTAAGATTGGCAAGATCCGTTATTTTCTTAGTGACTTAAGCTAACACTAATTTTTGTAAAGGTAATATAAAGGAAAAAACGACATTTAGTGGCCCCTATGCCCATTCTGCGCAAGATGTCAATTTCAAAAAACTGTTCGTTTTAATTCAGTTTCATCATTGATATATTCCTCTAGTCTGTTAAAAATTGAATGGGAAAAATATCTTATGCATATACCAAAAAAAAGACATTCGTGGCCCCCGGCCCAAAAGTAAATTACATTCGAAGTTTAGTGCCTTATAGCATTTTAATATGGGCTACCAAGATTTCGTTAACAAATTTTGGTTAAGATCAATTCTTTTACACAAAACTAACGTATAAACTTAATTAAAGTAAAAAATGACACGATGGGGCCCATTCAATGCCAGATGTAAAGTTGAAAACACCTGTTCATTTCAATTTGCATGATAATGGATATATTTGTCATTATTTGTCAAGATCTTTAATTAAAAATTGAATGGACAAAATGTCTTAAACATTAACCACCACCCCCCTAAAAAAAGACAATTGGCACCCCCAGCCCCGAAGAATTAATCATTAAAAATTCAGGACCTTATATTATTTTAATAGAGGCTATTAAGAT
Source organism: Radix auricularia (assembly GCA_002072015.1). Taxonomy (NCBI): domain Eukaryota; kingdom Metazoa; phylum Mollusca; class Gastropoda; family Lymnaeidae; genus Radix; species Radix auricularia. The sequence continues at coordinate 10,619 of MUZC01003208.1, forward strand.
TTTTTTAATACAAAAATTGGTTAAGATCCATCAATTTACCAAGTAGCTAGCGCTCAATCTATTTTTATACAACGCATATAAGCAAAAGTTGACATTATGGACCACCGGCGCCCCATGTGTGTTTAATTGACGAAGAAAGTTACCTGTTAACTTCCTGAGAGTGTACGCAATAGTCTCCAAAACTTTCATTACAATCGAATACATTGTTTAGTCAGCAATAAAGGACATGCACACACACACACACACACATTCACATATACATATTTATAGATATAGGGGGAAAGCACATTTAGGGTCCCTCAGCCACATTCGGTGCAAGATGTCAAGTCCAAAATCTGTTCATTTTATTTCAGTTTCACATCATGGATATATTTCCCGAGATCGTTCAAAAATGAATGGAAAAATATCTTAATCATTTACAAAAAGACATATGGGGCCCCTGGCTCCCAAAAAATTGACATTTGAAGTTCATTGCATTTAAGTAATTTTATATGGGCTACCACATTTTTGTATACAGAGTTTGGTTAAGATCCACTCATTTACTCAGTAGGTAATGTATTCACTAATTTTTATATATTGCTTTTAAAAGCAAAAAAAACGCTATTAAGGGCCCCTGGGCCCATTCAAGGTAAGATGTCAATTTCAAATCTTCTGTTCATTTGAATATGGATACAAA
>MUZC01003208.1:12544-23196 GCA_002072015.1 Radix auricularia
ACACACACACACACACACACACACACACACACACACACACACACACACATATACAGACATACTTTGATTTTTATATATATATAGATGACTATATCATAGAGGCAAAATTAAATTATATACAAGTACCTCAATCGGGTATATTTCATTGTATAAGCAACTTGGAATATTACGCCACACTATCGACAGTTTTACTAAAAACCGAGGACCACACCTACGGCATTAAAAAATTTTGTTTTATTTCAACGGCTATTTATAAAGAATGAATCAATTATTTTGATTATTGCTGAACAGATTTTATAACACGAATGATTGCCGAACAACTGAAAGTTACTTAAGCTATGACGTCATTTATGTACTTTCTATTTTCCATTTATAACCTAACATGGAGCATTCAGACCGATTAATCTCCTCCCAAATAGTCACACAAAAGGACCGTGAACTCAAAGAAAATAATTACAGTACATTCCCTTGATATAAAAAAAAATCAAAGAACCGATTGAAGGAGTGTGGTGAGTATGTTAGGAGATGATATGATAGACGATTTGGGGGGCTGGGGCGATGATCAACACTCTGATTTGATAAAGTAACCGATTGGGTGGAGTGGTGATATGGATATAGTATAATAACCGATTGGGTGGAGTGGTGATATGGATATAGTATAATAACCGATTGGGTGGAGTCGTGATATGGATATAGTATAATAACCGATTGGGTGGAGTCGTGATATGGATATAGTATAATAACCGATTGGGTGGAGTCAATATGTGGGTCTGTTATAGTGTCAAGATGGACTCTTAAAGTGGAGATGAAAGGGGAGACAATAGCGAGTTTAGGAAAATCTCCGTCATCCCATCTTTATCCGGCATAATCCGGCATCCTTCCGTCTCGCGAGACGATGGTGCATCACCGTTGGGTTGGGTTGCATTTCCTCGAGTGACTGTGCAGTCCTATCCTTGAGTGACAGTCTTTGCCACAGTTTTTACACACGAGTTCTGTGCTTCCAAATGTTTTGGCCTTTCTCCTAGCTCTTCTGTCTGCAGCCTCCTCCATTCTTCGCTCCTCGGCTACTATGACGCCCTCTTTGACAACTGTGCGCCACGTAGATCGGTCTTCTGCCTTACACTCCCAGTCACTTGTATGTATTTTGGCTGCTTTCATGTCCCTTTGACAGACATCTTTAAATCGCAAGCGTGGGCGACCTGTTTTCCTCTTTCCTGAAGCAAGTTCACCATATAGGAGGTCCTTCGGGATGCGGCCGGGGCTCATTCTTTTGACATGTCCTAGCCACCTCAGGCGTCTTTCACTAAGAATTGAGAACATGCTTTGGGTATTGGCACGCGTTAGTACCTCACTATTAGGCACTTTTTCTTGCCATTTAATACCAAGGATGCGGCGCAAGCATCTCAAATGGAAGCTGTTAAGCTTACGCTCTTGTGATGTATAAGTGGTCCATGTCTCGCTCCCATATAGTAGTGTACTGATGACACAGGCTCGATAGACGCACAGTTTGGTTTTCTCCGTTAGCTTGGTGTTTTGCCAGACCCGCTTATTTAGTTTAGCCATTGTTGCGGCTGCCTTGCCAATTCTGCTGTTTATTTCTTCTTCAATGGACAGTGTATTGGAGACCTTGGATCCCAAGTAGGTGAAGCTGTCCACAACCTCCAAGTTTTCATTATCGATATTTATGGTAGGAGGAGGTCGAGTGTCTTGGGCCATGATGTTTGTCTTTTTCAAGCTGATTTGCAGACCAAATTCTTTGCAGGCATTGGAGAAGCTTGACACGAGTTGTTGCAAACCAGATTCTGTATGTGCTGTTAGTGCCGCATCATCCGCAAATAGTAGCTCTCGAATTAGGACATCCGTCATTTTGGTCTTGGCTCGGAGGCGGGCAGTGTTGAAAAGTCCTCCATCAGCTCTGGTATGTAACCAGATTCCCTCACTGCTATCCTTGAATGCGTATCGAAGAAGTACAGAGAAGAATATCTTTAACGACCAACTTAACCTTTGGGGTACATCCTGTCATCCAGCTGTACTGAAAGCGTGCAGCATTCGGATTGTAGTAGTGATAATAAAGTTAATGGCAAGCCTTGACGGTTTGACAGCTTCTCATAACACGTCATAAGGGGGGGGGGTGATGGGTGTGTACGTGAGGTAGGACAAAGTCGGTGTGTGGGGTGGTACAGGGTAGATGTGTGGGGTGGTATAGGGTAGATGTGTGGGGTGGTACTGGGTAGATGTGTGGGGATGGTACAGGGTAGATGTGAGGGTTGGTAGAGGGTAGATGTGTGGGGTGGTACAGGGTAGATGTGTGGGGTGGTACATGGTAGATGTGTGGGGTGGTACAAGGTAGATTTGTGGGGTCGTAAAGGGTAGATGTGTGTGGATGGGACAGGGTAGATGTGTGGGGATGGGACAGGGTAGATGTGTGGGGATGGGACAGGGTAGATGTGTGGGAATGGGACAGGGTAGGTGTGTGGGGTGCTACAGGGTAGGTGTGTTGGGTGGTATAGGGTAGATGTCTCAGGTGGTACAGGGTAGATGTGTTGGGTGGTATAGGGTAGATGTGTTGGGTGGTATAGGGTAGATGTGTTGGGTGGTATAGGGTAGATGTGTTGGGTGGTATAGGGTAGATGTCTCAGGTGGTATAGGGTAGATGTGTTGGGTGGTATAGGGTAGATGTGTGGGGTGGTATAGGGTAGATGTGTTGGGTGGTATAGGGTAGATGTCTCAGGTGGTACAGGGTAGATGTGTTGGGTGGTATAGGGTAGATGTCTCAGGTCAGGTGGTACAGGGTAGATGTGTTGGGTGGTATAGGGTAGATGTCTCAGGTGGTACAGGGTAGATGTGTGGGATGGTACAGGGTAGGTGTGTGGGGTGCTACAGGGTAGATGTGTGGGGTGGTACAAGGTAGATGTGTGGGGTCGTAAAGGGTAGATGTGTATGGATGGGACAGGGTAGATATGTGGGGATGGGACAGGGTAGATGTGTGGGGATGGGGCAGGGTAGATGTGTGGGAATGGGACAGGGTAGATGTGTTGGGTGGTACAGGGTAGATGTGTGGGGTGATACAGGGTAGATGTGTGGGGATGGGACAGGGTAGATGTGTATTTATTGAAAACAAAAGTTATTGAATAGGATGGTCATGAAAAATGCACAAGAAATAGAGCAAAGTAAGTATTGACAAACAGCCCAACCCAGGGAACAAACCCGAGCAAAAAGAAAACAGTAAATAACAAAGTAAAGGTGTTTATACCTAGCCTGATTCACACCACATTTTATTATAAATCAGCAAACATCAGCAAAGGTTTGGTGTTAATTTTCTTTAATAATAATAATACGACTGATGGTTGTGATACAATCCCGTCTTGTTTTGACAAATTACGTCATTCAAATAAGTTATACCTGCGCCAAAATTGATTTCCTCATCGCAGAGTGAAACAAAATTTTAAACAGGCGGCTAACTTGTACAAATAAATGCACTGCTGTAAGTAAGAAAGGAATCTGACATGTGTGGATGGTGTCCCTAAATTTTATTGATGGATCGTTTGTCAAGCTGCACATTTCAGAATAACGCTGCTGTATTTTCATGGTCAACTATGAATGTCGTGGAATACAATCTATTGATGTCGTGGAATACAATCTTATTAATGTCGTGGAATACAATCATATTAATGTCGTGGAATACAATCTTATGAATATCGTGGAATACAATCTTATTAATGTCGTGGAATACAATCATATTAATGTCGTGGAATACAATCTTATTAATGTCGTGGAATACAATCTTATTAATGTCGTGGAATACAATCTTATTAATGTCGTGGAATACAATCTTATGAATGTCGTGGAATACAATCATATTAATGTCGTGGAATACAATCTTATTAATGTCGTGGAATACAATCATATTAATTTGAAGAGACACAGATATCATTTTTCTCCGGTAGCCAACATCTTTATTCATGAGAGTCGCTGTGGATATACGCCACTGACGTCATACTATATATCCGGGATCAAAAGTTAGTTATTTCAGCCGACAGCAATAAAAGAAAAAGTGGGTTTCTGTGTTCCCCCCCAACCCTTCCACATTTTTTTAAAGTGTAGTGTAATACAATTTCTAATGTAACAAAAGATGGCCGTAACCCATTGCACTTTGACCTCAGCATCATATCTTTGTACCGTCTCCAGTAATCATTCAAAAGTTCCTTGGTGGTTTGATAATGACTTGCTCGGATACACTCCAGGGGACGTTAAAGTACACATGTTTTACACAGTTTGGAATGAGTTAAGGAGTTTGCTTTGAAAAGACCCGAATATTATAGACTTGTGGGGGCATTAGGTTGTAGGGTTTCGTGTGGCCAGTCCGTCGTTCACGAGTCATCTTCTCGTGAACTGACACAAGCCCAAATGTACAATGTTTCAGATATTCTTGTAGCAGATAGTATAACAATTCAAAGACATGGAACTGATCAGGTTGCACCATGAATTTAATACGTGCAGCTCAACTATGACGATGAAAACAATCAAACACATGTAACTGATCAGGTTATACCTTGAATCTTACACGGTACAGCTCACAAGTAACTGATCAGGTTGTACCTTGAATCTTACACGTGCAGCTCACATGGATCTGATCAGGTTGTACCTTGAATCTTACACGTGCAGCTCACATGTAACTGATCAGGTTGTACCTTGAATCTTACACGTGCAGCTCACATGTAACTGATCAGGTTGTACCTTGAATCTTACACGTGCAGCTCACATGTAACTGATCAGGCTGTACCATGAATCTTACACGTGGAGGTCACATGTAACTGATCAGGTTGTACCTTGAATCTTACACGTGCAGGTCACATGTAACTGATCAGGTTGTACCTTGAATCTTACACGTGCAGGTCACATGTAACTGATCAGGTTTGTACCTTGAATCTTACACGTGCAGGTCACATGTAACTGATCAGGTTGTACCTTGAATCTTACACGTGCAGCTCACATGTAACTGATCAGGTTGTACCTTGAATCTTACACGTGCAGGTCACATGTAAATGATCAGGTTGTACCATGAATCTAACACGGTACAGCTCACATGTAACTGATCAGGTTGTACCTTGAATCTTACACGTGCAGGTCACATGTAACTGATCAGGTTGTACATTGAATCTTACACGTGCAGGTCACATGTAACTGATCAGGTTCTACCTTGAATCTTACACGTGCAGCTCCACTATGACGATAAAAACAAACTATTTCCCCTCTCGCTGTGAATTAGCTGACAACGACTTTATACGTAGACATAGAAGACACGGGACACAGAAGAGCCATGGAGCTTGTGCTTCAGGAGATGATGCCTGGTGGGCAATCCCTACTGATCGCAAGAGGGAAAGCACGCAGTATCTCTAAGTCATTAAATTAAACAATAACCTAATATACATTTTAAATTCAAGGCGTGTCGCTTTATTCCTGGAAAGACCTGTAGTGCATGTGCCGTAACAATCTTGAAACGATCTATGCACACCATGATCTATGCACACCAAGATCTATGCACACCAAGATCTATGCACACCAAGTTCTATGCACACCAAGATCTATGCACACCAAGATCTATACCACAAGTTCTATGCACACCAAGATCTATGCACACCAAGATCTATGCACACCAAGATCTATGTACACCAAGATCTATGCACACCAAGATCTATGCACACCAAGATCTTTTGTGTGACGATTGCGAGAAAAGTTTAGTTTATCTCTCTCTCTTTAGGTTATATTATGATTTAAACTGACACATAAGATTCCACTTTCATTTCCATATTGATTTATATGATAACGCCACACATTCGTTGGGCACTTTCAAATCATCTCATTTAGTTCAACTTTCAAATCATCTCATTTAGTTCAACTTTCAAATCATCTCATTTAGTTCAACTTTCAAATCATCTCATTTAGTTAAACTTTCAAATCATCTCATTTAGTTCAACTTTCAAATCATCTCATTTAGTTCAACTTTCAAATCATCTCATTTAGTTCAACTTTCAAAACATCTCATTTAGTTCAACTTTCAAATCATATCATTTAGTTCAACGTTCAAATCGTACTTTAACAGGCTAGATCACAACAGGGACTCCAACTGCCGCCATTGCAGCCAAGCCTCTGAGACGATCATGCACTTGTTGACGTCATGTCCCGTGCTTGACATAGCCGAGGAGGTTAGGGGGGCAGGGGAGTCCTACGTTAAGACAATGTTGTATGGCACTGCCCAACAGATGGAGCAGATTGCCCAAGTAATAGCCAAGGCCTTAAGAGAGTAATCTCAGGCCCATAGAATATGTGTTTAGTTTAGTTTAGTTCAACGTTCAAAACATTTCATTTAGTTAAACTTTCAAAACATCTCATTTAGTTCAACTTTCAAAACATCTCATTTAGTTAAACTTTCAAAACATTTCATTTAGTTAAACTTTTAAAACATTTCATTTAGTTAAACTTTCAAAACATTTCATTTAGTTAAAATTTCAAAACATCTCATTTAGTTAAACTTTCAAAACATCTCATTTAGTTAAAATTTCAAAACATCTCATTTATAAACATCTTTAAACTTTCAAAGTCGTGGAAGTGACATCGTTATTCTTCACTTTAAGATATAGTGTATTTATAAGATATATGTTACTGTTTCATCCACTTGAAGTGAATCATGTGATGTTTTATGGTGTCATAAATGACACGGCGAACAAGGAACAAATGAGTTAGCAGATAATTTCACGGAGTCAGATCAAAAACTTTGTAAAGACGTTAGTCACCAGGTCCCCATGAGCCGCTAGTCTCCTTCCTGTGTAAGTTGACAAAAACACAACGATCGCCAAAGATGACGACTTGCTTCGCTATCTTGGTATAGACTTCGCCCAAAAATAGCGAGCAGGTTTTCTACTCTCGATGATCATATGATTTTTTGTTTACCATTGAACACACGACAGAGGCCAACAGCTCCAAGTCCGAACTACGTCTTGTCCCAGACTTCCGCGTTCTTATCTGTATTTCGGCGACACCCACACGACACTCTCTCCGTTCCCATTTAACAGAACCTGGAACCCAGCACTCTCTCTAATCCTTAATAGCGACAGGCATTTCCCTTGGGGGATCTTGGGTAAATCTGTGTGCTACCACCACAACGCTCCCAAACAGACTCAATCTCAATCATTCCCAGGGGATTACGAATAATCTTCAAACATACTTTTTTGCAATCAGTATTCAAGTGGATGTGGCGTATATTAGAGTGTAATGAAGTTTAAATTTAGCTCAAGGAAGTTCCCGCATTTGGGCTGGTGGTTTTCATTACGGTTGTTGTTACATAACAGAGTGGAGCTGACTGAAGTATTATTGTTAAACTGCTAGGTTTTTAATGTTATCAGTGTGTCAACATTAATATACGTGTGAATGATTGTCTGGCATGAAAGGTTGTTCCATTATTAGAGATATATCACGTGATCTGCGTGATAGCAATATCTCTGTATACGTAGGTAAAGAAAAGTGAGGTATTTTTTTTTAAAATATATATAAAGACGCCAGACACAATCATGAATAATACTGACACGCTTCACACATATTATCCTAGTCTACAACAGGTTAGCCATACTATCCTTTAACTGACAGGTTAACCAAACGATATACTATACTGTAACTGGCTGGTTAGCCAAACGATATACATACTATACTGTAAACTGTTGTCACAAACTTTCTTATAGTTCAACTGACAGGTTAGCCTTATCTTATCTTCTTATCTTAGACGGTCCTAAGATGGCAAGTGGGACAGCGATTACATGCCACGGCTATGAGGGTTCCACGCATTACCCAGCCGCCTAACCATTGTTAGTTAGGTGCCCATTCGGAGCTAGGTGACTCAGGGATTCCTTAGGCCACAGGAGCATGGATTCGAACTCGTGTCCATCGGTACGCCATTCAAGTGCGCTTGCCACTCGACCACCGTGTCTCACTATCCTATGTGGCAACTGACAGCTTAGTCACAAACTATACCGTATGGCTACTCACAGGTTAGCCAGTGGCAGACAGATGAGACATTCACAGACACATGAGACAATCTCCTACAAACCTGCTGATGCTGTCCGCAATGCCACTGGGCATCCAGCCGGCAGCGTTCTTCTGGGCAGCGATTGCCTCATCGTTGGATACGTGGTCCAAGACGGTGCACAGGTTTTCCTCAGCCGAAGGTTTAGGCATTTTGCTTGGGTTCGGTGTGATACGGGGGATCAGTTGGGGCTTCCGAAACGTTTAACACGTTATCATCTCCAGGCTGTCGTTTTTCTAGAGGGTCATCTGGTGGATTCTTCCGGTCATCTGGTGGTCACTGAAGCTACGCTGTTGAATCAAAGGAACGAAATTGACAATTAAGTTTTGATATGTTTTCATACACCATAAATATTTATTTTTAAAATGGATTTTAACTAACCTAATTTGTTCTCTGTTTACCTGCTTGATGTTTTGAAAATTTTCGCTATAAAGATACAGTGGAACGAGATTTCTTGGTTTGATAAACATCACGTGACAGTAATGTCAATGATGTTTTGAGTTAAATGCAAACAATACAAATCAAGAAAAACAATAATTAGATATTTAAAAGCCATGTGCTGAAAAAAGCTATGTCTTAGAAAAACTAAAATGCAAGATGAGACATAAACTATGCATAAGCGTTGGCCGCAATAATCGTCTGTATAGAAGGAGCTCCTATATTGTACTAGAAATAAGAACTCAATCCTTTTGACTTAAGCTCATACACAATAAATATATCTTTTTAAATAACATATTTAAACTACTTATTCTCTCTTCGTCGTATAATATCCACCAAAAAAGAAATTCAACCTCTAATTGTGGGCCACTTATGATTTTTTTTATTAAAAAACACTCGCATAAAAGAATGAAAACTATCATTTTAATAATAATAATTCTGTAATGATAAAAAGTTATTTGTTTGTTGTTTTTTTTTAAATTCGTATATGTCTGAAAAATGTAAATTTTAGCTATTTTCATAGTCCAGTATTGAAATGAAACAAACACTGACATTGAATTTGAGATACCCCAGACACGTTAACGACCTGAATCTCCTTGCGTCAACTCTTTGAATGGCGACTTGCATTGTTTGCCACCTGCAGAAAGTGATACGCTGCGTGGTATGCGGTAGTAGATGGATTATGTTAAGTGCTGTCAACCATATCGTGTGTTAAGTTATAACACTACTGCATGTTACAGTGATGTATTCTACAAAACAACTTTCAAGAATACTGCATGTTACAGTCCGGTACTCCCACGATATCACAAGTTACAATATCTCATGCAAAATACGCAAGTACCATTCTACTTCTCTGCAGCCACAATGAGGTTATGTTCCATCTATCTTCTATATATATATATATAATTCTCATCATGGTCCAACCATGCGGACACGAAGTAGAAAGTTATCTAACCCCAACGACCAATTAGATTTCAAGAATACTTAGTGCATAGCGTAGGGGATCCTCAATGTTGAATTGAAGTGATGTAATTTCTGTCTGTCCCCCCCCTTTCTTTGCACTATCTATGAGCAAATCTGCGACGTTGCAACGCCACAGGGATCTAGTATTCTATATTCACGGAAAGTCAGTCATACACAACAACAATTTATACACTTGAAAACAAGAAATATTAAAATAAAAACCACTTATACACACAACTTTTAAGCGACATATTTATTTGTTTCACCATCACCCACTTATAATTAACTATTTTCCACCACGATTACATAAAAAAGATTATTAATTGTTATTAGTTAACATTAGATATTATTTATACCTTTTAAGTGTTTTTTTTTAAATTAATTTAAATATAAGAGACCAAATTGTGGAAGAATTGGAAGAGCATACAGAAGTTAGTGTTTTTAGCATTTAAAGAAGGCGGGACAGAAGTTGTTCATGGAATTAATCTTATCTATACTAATAAAAGGGAAAGCCCTCACTCACTCACTGACTGACTGACTGACTGACTCACAGATTCATCACTAATTCTCCAACTTCCCGTGTAGGTAGAATCATGAAACTTTGGGAAGTTGTTGGATACCCTCTGACTACGAAAATTGGCGAAAAAGAATTTTGAAAATCTAACTCATGTGGGGCCGGGGGCCCAAAAACTTTTTTTGCTTACATCACTAAATCTCCGACTTTCCGTGTAGGTAGAAGCATGAAACTTTGGGAAGTTGCTGAGTACCCACTGTGGACAACGTTTGGCAAAAAAGTTTTTTTTTAAATATCTCTCAAGTGGGGCCGGGGGCCCAAAAAGTTTGTTTCCTTATATGGGCTTTATAAAAATTGAAAATCACCAATTTTCCTATTTCCCGTGTAGCTAGAAGCATAAAACTTTGGGAAGTTGCTGGGTAACCACTAATGACGAAGATTGGCGATGAAGAACTTTTAAAATCTCGCTCATGTGGGGCCGGGGGCCCAAAAACAGTTTTTTCCTTCATCACTAATTCTCCAATTTCCCACGTAGGTAGAAGCAAGAAACTTTGGGAAGTTGTTGGGTAACCACTAATGACGAAAATTGGCGATAAAGTTTTTTTAAAATCTCGCTTTTGTGGGGCCAGGGGCCCAAAAAGCTTTTCCCTTATATGTGCT
>MUZC01003208.1:34478-62932 GCA_002072015.1 Radix auricularia
ATTATGTTTCTGTGTGTGGTTTTAACATGTTTGGCATTAGATGTGGCCCTCATGTTCGTTGCCGCACTTTCATGTGAGCAGGATGGCCGCAATCGATCATCGGGTTCCAAATCTTCCTCATTTTCATTCTCCGCACCTATTTCTATATCATCCTCAATTGAGCTGTCCTCTGACTCTTCATCAGAAGAGCAATCAAATTCATAATCACTCTTGTCCATAGATTCCAAAACTTCCTCTAACTCCTTATCTGTCAGAGGTTTAAAACGGCTGTGAGTAGGAGCTTTGTTTGACATTCTGTAGATGTAAAAAAAATAATATATAGAGAGAATTTTTTTAAAATGTAAATTTATTTTCAAAATTTAAATTGCTGTTTGCATTATTTATTTTTAAAAAAAAAACAGACTGAACGTATTGAATTTGTGATTTACTAAATTATTTATAGATTATAGGCCTAAAAGTCATTAGGATTCACTTTACGATACTAAATCAGTAGGCTACTGCGTCTCAGATAAGTAGGCCCACTAAAGAAAATTATTTGAAAGTACAAAGAAAATATTTTGAGGATGGGTATAAACTATCTTATCCTAAACATGGTTTCTAAAATAATAATAATAATAATAAAATAAATTGATTATTATATGCCACTGTATCCCAGTATCAGTAAGGAACTGGGATCACAGTCACAGTTCTTTATTATGAAGGTAAAAACTTAAATAAATAAATAAACAATTCCTACCATAATAATATCATTAATTACAGTACATAACACAAAATAATAATAATGAATTACTTGCAAATTGTTAAAAAATTCAATAAATCTAATTGTACTATGAACAATGTCGATGGTCTGACTAAGGCTAGCGCAAATAACAACATCGCCTTGCCTCACCGGCTAGTGCTACGAATTCATGTTGCTGCAAATTAGCAACATAGCTTAAAAACGTTATTTTAACTCTTTAATTGTACAAAAATTATCGAAATGCATTAAATAAATTTAATTTACTTACCTCAGAATATGAAAACAATTTTTTTGTGCAGATATATTTCGTAGGTGGACTTGAGTTTTTTTTTTACAAAATGGCTAGTCGCTATTGTTGAAATCGACGTGGTACCGGTCTACTTGAAATGCTTACAATGAAGCTAAATTCAAAACTACGGAAGAGATTGAGCGTGAATCGAGGTCAATGGTTGTGATTCCGTACTCAGCAGTATAAAAATTAAGGAAAATTAAAAATTGCGGACTGCTTTTTATAATTGTTTCGCTTTGCTGCAAATTTGCAACACCATGAAATGAAGGGTTAGATAGAGTGTCGCGCAATAAGGTGCGTATTATATTGACATTACTTTTTAAAAATATATTCGCGATCGGTGTGCATTAAGTTAAACATGTTTTACGAGACTACTAAAATTTTGTATTTTTGGTTTGTCCTGCGCTGCATAGTATAATAAACATGTCTCGTATATAGAGGATTTATGGTCAAAATTTTGGTTTCACGGTTTAAAAAAAATTAATTAACTCCTTTTTATTAACTTATGGAGTCTGGTTGAGCCCTTGATCGTTTGTCGAAAATAAAATTTGAATCGATTTTTAACCCACTTCCTCGTAAACTTTTTTTTTAACAGGGTTTTAAAAAAATTAAATCCTTTATATTAACTCAAGTCGTCTGCTCGATTGTTTGTTGCAAAAACTTTGGATCGATATTTAACCCAGTTCACAGTAGGCTAACGAGCTGAAATTTTGCAGGCAGAGTCAGAATTTCACATCGATCGAACGCATTGCCAATAAATTTATTATTGTTTAGTTTACCTCTTTGTTTTTCTATGGAGCAGGTAAATTTTTTTGTCCGACTTTTGTGGCGTGTAATATTTTGCAAAACCTTTTTAAATCCCTTATATTAACTTCACTGTCGTCTCTTGGTCCGTCGGGGCGGCGGAAAAACAAAAGTAAAAAATGACCCACTTCCCGTGATGCCATCAAGCTGAAATTTTTTACATAGCCTTGAGTCCCCTAACAATGCATTGTACCAAAATTTCAGATTGATCGATTGTACCTTAATTTTTTTTGAAAAACTCACTTTTAGTGTATCTCTATATAACTGTATGGTTGCCGTCTGTTTTGTTCACATCCACGTGTTCAGTCAAACCATCGGTGACCACGCCCCCACACCCACCCGTCCCCGTTATACAGCAAGGGGAGTGCAGTCACGCTCAGTCTGTAAATGTTAGTGGCGCGGTGCGTATTTTATAACATAAAATCAATAATTTTAGCTCTGTCTCATATGTAATAGATTAATAATCAGAACTTTGATTTTACGGTTTGTTTAGTTAAACCCCTCACATTAACTTCGCCGTCTTGTCGTGGACGGGCGAGAAAACAAAAGTAAAAATGACCCACTTCCTATGATCCGATCGAGATGAAAATTTAGACTTGTGTCATCTAGAAATGCATTGTATCAAAATTTCAGATCGATCGAATGTGCTGTAATTAAATTAATGCATATTTAGTGTATATCTATGCATCTGCTGTAGTTGACATCAACGTGTCACTGGAGTTTACTCTCGCCACCAGGTTCAGTCACGTTCAGTCTGTAAATGTTTGTCGCTCGGTGCTTATTATATTGAACATAATCAATACCTTTAGTTGTGTCTCATACATAATGGATTTATAGTATAGTCAAAAACTTTGTACGGGTTGTTTAATTAATATTTTTCTGTCGCACGTTGCTTTGCGTATTAAATTTTGCATACTTTTGATAAGATATTTTCCTGATCTGTAAATGTTATTTCTAGTCTGTAGCGCGTTTTCACATTGTATCAAACCTGTTGTTATAAGCCTTTTCCAATGGTCAAATCGAGCTGAAATTTAGCAGGAGGCTATAGTAGTTTTGTTTTTTTTTACTATAAATTATTTGTATATGAGATTGAACTAAAATTTTGGATTTTTTAATTGTCGTGCGATGCGTATTTTAATTAACATACTTTTTGTTATGTCTCGTATATCAAGGATTTGTAGTATTAAAAAAATTGTTTTTTACGGGTTTTTAAAAATTTAAAACTGATCCTAATGAAGTATATGTTTTCATGCTAAGCTTTCTACAACAGCTTAAACGCTTTAGTCAGATCTCGCCACATACTCATTTACTAAATATTAAAAGATCAGAAAGTAATAGAGAAGAATAGATATATTCTATTCATGATTGTTTTATGGAACTAGTTAATTGTTGTGCTTTTTTAAGAACCAACCAACACCCCCACTCACTAAATACCCCACTTCACACCCCCAGCCATCCAAACATTAGTATCAATGCAGCGTGACGGTCCAATCACTTAACTGAGTCCCAGGTCAAGAGAACTGTGTTGTAAGCAGTTCGTTGAGACATTGGTTTGTGATGGGCCATGAAAGAGTTTGAATGAGATACTTGACGAGTACAACAATAAAATGACATGGCGGGGGGTGTCACCTCATACAAACACAGCAATACATTGATACCTGGCTGAACACGGCGTTTAAACACAGTTTTTATGAGGCTCTTATTGTGAATCTAGGCCGGGGGGGGGGGCTAATTGATCAAAGGTTTCAATAGCCAGCGAGGCAAACACCCCCACAATTCCAAGGGGCGATCACCCCGTGGGAGCTGATCGTATTAATGGACCGCCCGTCCTGAATGCTGTTTGTAACCTCCTGAAAACATGCGATAAGTACGATAAACGTCAGATTGACTGTTTAGAAGGCCGCACTTCTTACAGTAGCCAACGGCATGGGAACAGCCAGGATATTTTGTGACCGGGAACAAACAATTCATTTGCCCTCCCCATTAATAGATTAATATCTTACCGTTGTTCATTTATTAAATATATAAGGTGACGCTTTAAGCCTCCATTCGGCACCCCGGTACAGTGGCGCCTTGGGGAAATATGAGCCCCCCTGCCAACCTCGCTACACCCCTGTCTCATGGTTGAGACTCTTAAAACGTTTCAATGACATTAAAATTAAAGACATGCCCGCCAGTGATTGTGAGTTAAATTAAATTTATTTCCTGATTAGTTAAAGAGCTGAGCTTGGTACAGGTGCACATCTTTAAAATCTATAGTGTAAATCAGGGGTCTCCAAACTACGGCCCGTGGGCTAGATGTGGCCCGCGAGGTCCTCTCAACCGGCCCATGGAGACATTTAATCTGAAAAAAGAATTTTATTTTTAGCTGTCGTTTACCACAAAACTTAGTAGTTGTGGGTTAGTTGTTGGCCTCCTAACTGCTGTTTGACAGTTCATGCGGCCCTCCGACTGAAAAGTCTAGAGACCCCTGGACTGTAAAAGAAAAAATATAGTGATTTTAGTTAAATAACTGAATAGGCTTAGATTTAACTGCTTGCCTTTTCGATTGCAGTTATATTCGATGCTCAGTCTACCTGAGCAAACAATCTGAAAACTGTTACCTGCTTTGTTGCAACTTCCCTCTCGACGCGGTCAAGAACGTTTGAACTCAACTACTTGTATAAAATCTTGTAAGCTTAATTTGAAAAATGTTATTTGTAATGAAACAAGCTGCCCGTTGTTCAAATGAGCAATGTGCTTGTACTTACTGATGGTAAATGGCACAAAGTAAAACAATGATATTCTTTTAAAAATATAATGATTCTAACATGTTTGGTGTGTTTTTTAATGTGGTTCATGGTGTATCATTAAAATTATGTTAACGACTGGGTGATTCATTTCTATTTTGAAAATTGTAATTTCCTAAGAATCCTTTTAGAGTAACAAAAACAAACGTATAATATTTTTTAGGACATCTTTAGTTGTTTTTTTTTTCAAAAAGATTTTTTGAGTTATTTTCAATAGCTCAACTACGATGCACTGTGAATGACTAAAAATTGTGTGGCTTTTAAATGGGACGTGGTGGTCAAGAGGTAGCGATCTTGACTGTCATACTGATGGTCACGAGTTCGAATCCACACGAAGGTGAGGATTTGTTCTCGGGGCCTGAGGAGTCCCCGAGTCACCCAGCTCTGAATGGGTACCTAACTAGACAATAGTTAGGCGGCTGGGGTAATGCGTGGAACCCCTATAGCCGTGGCCTGTGACCACTGCATCACTTGCCAACAGATCATCTCTCATGGTCTGTGGACGCAATTATCCTCTGCATAGAAGGAGCGTCTGTATATCTAAGATAAATTTAGTATATTTATTTTAAATTATCTTTCGTTTTGGTCTGTGATTATTCGTTATAAATCCTCCATTTTATGTGAAAGTGTAACTTATAAAAATCTAAAGAGGATTTTATGTCGATGTTTATTATAAAGTTTGTAAGAAGTAGGCGTTAAGAATACAATTTGAGCATATGTAATGAGTTTTCTACGACTTTTTTTTCCTTTGCACACATTATTGAAACTAACAATGAAAAGGAAGACTTAATTTTGATTTGATGGAAAATTCATTTTAAATAAGGCAATTTCATTATACATTCGTGATCCATAATTTTAAAATAGATTTCAATAAGTCGCTTTACCTTCAAGTTATATTTTAAACGTCCAATAACATAATGATAAAATGTTACACGTTTTCATACATTCCCTATATCTTTACACGCAACAGCGTAAAGCTTCACATATCACGGGCATTCAACGTGTGATAACTACGACAGCAGCATTGGACCTCGAGTAAACAATGGAGTATATGTATTTTTAGAGGGTTGTTAAGATTTTACGATGTGAACTTTAAGACGCTTTAAAGTCGACTTCCTCGGCAGGTCCGCCACGTTTTGACACAAATGGTTCAATGATTGACTCGCGTGTACATTCTTGCGTGACCTTGAGCCCTTATTGCGTGACCTTGAGCACTTAAACAACAAAATGTGACTTACTTTTACCCACAATTTGATATTTTGCCCATAACTTAAATCTAGGTCAGAGGAAATTAACGATTAATTTCTCGAGTAATAGTTAAAACATTTCAATGACGATTACTCGAAGATTTTTAGTTTTAAACTATTGGCTGACGGGAATGTTCCAAATGTTGATAAAGTTTCCCTACCATGGTTCTAACACTTCGCCTACTTATCAAACCAAATGAAAAGCGTATTTTAAGCTAATAACAGTAATGGAATCTGGCGGAAAATGACGACAGCTCCTCTGATCAATTACTACACTCCATGTGAATGATTGTTCAGCTCGGGAGGTTATATTGCCAATTAGACCTGCTCATCACTTGAACCAAATAATTTCAACACAGTTGTCTTATTGCATAGTTGGTTAAAAGATGACATTTAAGTTAACACTAGTATATCTCTTTAGATTTTACACAAGAACGTTTAATAAGTGTTACTTATGACATTATAAATTTTAATTTTTAGCTTTTATCGAAATTAACGATTAATTAATCGTCAATTTTTTTAAAGTTAATTATTAAATTTAAATTAATCGTTAACAACTCTAATTCCTATATAATCTTTTTAAAACATTCAAGAAGAAATAACAATAGTTTTCAATAATACTTCAGTTTTCATTTATAAATCGTGTTTTAGCATATCGGGGGTGTTAACATTTGGAATTATTTTTTTTAAGTGGGCTCAAGCTAAGGAACATTATTTTATGACTTTTTTTGTAACGCTAAGATAATCTAATATAACCCTCAGATAGACTTAGGTATAAAACACTTTGTTTATTCCGCATGCAAAAACAAACACATACAAATTCTCATTCTTCCCGTCGGGAATTCGGACGTGGATGGGTTGCCTGAGAAAACCAGAAAAACCAAGACTCCATCAACATTTAAAACTGTAATTAAAATGCAAGATTTGACATAAATCATGGATAACCGTAGAACGCTACAAATGATTCTGTATGGTTAGTAGTAGGAGCATCTTTAACAGATAAGAATGAGAATATTTTTTAAATAACTATTTTTGGTCGACCTTGACCGAGAGGCTAAACAAATTTTAACCTAAAGTTATCAGAAGCAAATGTCATTAATGTCCCCCCCCCCTCCCTCTTCCCTTAGGAATCTGAATCCCCCTCCCCTATCATATGGCTGAAACTAGGACTGCACTACTTGTCCATGTACGACGTAGAATCTCCACTACCGGTATATCAAAGTACTTGAAATCATTCGCTATCAGTTCAAGATAGTGCATCCACTAGTTGGTGCAGCATACCTTCGACAACAGAAGAGTTACCCCACCCTGGCCCGTCACGATCTGCAAGTACATGTATGCTGGTGACGAGATTATGTCTGTGTTACCTTCAAGGAACTTAGGCATTAAATTTGAAAGTGTGGCTCTTCAAACTTCATATCATGACTGTAGTCAAACAATAAAATTCGCTCAATACATTTTTGTAAATTAATTATTTTATTCTTTCAATGATGTGTTTAGTGTAAATTCTTTGGTAAAATATTAACGTTGTCGTTAAACACCCCCTCTCTTCTTCCCTCTTTCCCTCGTTCTCTCTCTCTCTCTCTCTCTCTCTCTCGCTCTCCCTTTCTCTCCCTCTCTCTTTCTCCCCCTCTCTCTCTCCCCCTCTCTCTCTCTCCCCTCTCTCTCTTTCTCCCTCTCTCTCCCTCTCTCTCTCCCTCTCTCTCTCCCTCTCTCTCTATCTTTTTCCCCCCTCTCTCTCTCTCTCTCCCTCTCTCTCTTCTTTTTCTGGCATTCTATCTTCCTCTCCTCTTTTAATCTCCTCTTTCACTCTTACCATTTGCATTTCGTTCTCCAGTTATTTTTAAGTCTTCTTTGCTGTAATCATTGTTTTAAACATGAGTTGGTATCATAGAGATGCTAACAGATACTTGGCATCGCTTCTACACTACAATGAATTCCTCTTGATAAATCAAACTTTTTCACGGAATCCATAAAATAATTACATTTTTACATTAAAACATCTGTCAATTACATACATTAAAACATCTGTCAATTACATACATTAAAACATCTGTCAATTACATACATTAAAACATCTGTCAATTACATGCATTAAAACAATAAATCATATAGAATCGGACTGCGATAAAGCATTTAAATAAAATACAAAAACAGATTTTTTTTACTGAAAACAATAAATTTGAGCGTTATTATTTTATATTTTCTCTAACTAACTGGTTTAATAAGGTTTCAGTATATTGTTTTATATTACTCGATTTGTTTGTGCATTTTGTACTTACATTAAATTAAAACAATCACATATCACTTATCTACATTCAAAGAATCAGACAGTTACATTTAATTTAAAAAATCCTTCCATGTCTACCCATTAACATCTGTGCCATCAGTCACTAAACCTAAAACAAATAGTTCCACACGATAAAACTGCAGAAGTTTATCAGTTAATTGAACAAACATCTAGTCTAAATGCCGCCACCAACTGTTGCTACAATTGTGTTACACTTTGATAACCGCCACACTGTAACAACACATTCAAAGTATGTTTTGACACGGCTTGATTGGGTTGTTGTTTTTTGTTTTTTAAACTCTTATCAATAAAAGATTAATGAAAATACCAATGTGAAGTAAAATAAAAGCCAATTTAGTGGCTTAAAACAGCACAAATCTTCTGGAAACTATTTCACTGCAATTTGTAATCAACATCTCTAGCATTTTATTTGCAGAGTTACATTATACAAAATGAAATAGAAATAAATTATTAAATAACACCCCATAATTGTTTATCAACAGAATCCGCTCCAGGCACTGCCAGGGACGATAGAAGAGAATGTTTTAACCTTTCAACGAAGCTTCATCATTCTATTTGAATAGTGTTGAATTGTTTATAATAGCGAGAATGTAAAAATAAGTATATCTGTATTTAATAATCTTCAAATATATCTGTATTTAACAATCACCAAATATATCTGTCATTAAACAATCATCAGACAGGTGTATGTTTCTATATCGGTACCCGGAAATCATGATTAGCGCTGTCATGCATAAATCTAAATTTGTCTCATTGTATTCACGTGTGGTTAATGTGGGAGGAACCAATAAATGATAAGCATAAAAACTGACTCATGACTCATGTGTTTGCTTATTATGACGAGGAGGCAAAGATACAAAACTAACTCTAGTAAACGCACTTACTTAAACTACAAGTTTATTTTGCCATTGTTATTTTTACTAGACAGTATGTTTCGTTTTTGTTTTTAAATCTTCAAGTCAATTGATGTAAAAGAATTGTAAAAAAATAGTTTTTTTGTTGTTGTTGTTTTTTTGTTTTGTTTTTTTTTTGGTTGGGGAGGGCGGGTAATTTATATATATATATATAAAGATAGATTAATCCTTTGGATTATTTAACTGACTCTCTTATACATCGTTACGTAAAGTAACAACACTTCTATAAATAAACGTTTTTTTTATAAATAAACGTTAAAAGTTTGCCTTCAATTAGCAATCATTGAACACATGGTTTTCAATAGGGACATTTTTGTACATTCTTAAGTGAGGGACGCAATAATCTTTTGTAAAGATGTGACACCTATAATAGAGAGAGGTTTGGGTGAGGGACGCAATAATCTTTTGTAAAGATTGTAAAGATGTGACACCTATAATAGAGAGAGGTTTGGGTGAGGGACGCAATAATCTTTTGTAAAGATGTGACACCTGTAATAGAGAGAGGTTTGGGTGAGGGACGCAATAATCTTTTGTAAAGATGTGACACCTGTAATAGAGAGAGGTTTAGTGTTAAGTTGTGAGGGCTAGGCTGGCTGATTGTATCAAATGAATCGCGACAGAGAGAGAGACAGAAAGAGATACAGTGGGAGAGAGGGAGAGAAACAAACAGATTTTGAAGCAGAGATTAGATAATTTGTTGTGCGAAAAGGCAGAACCCTCACCTCTCTCAGGTGTGATGCATACGTTTCTACCGCCCGGGGCAGACGACAAAATTGCCGCCCCCCCCCCCCCAAAACATAAAAAATGCTTTTACATAGAAAATATTTTTTTATGGGAAAATTTTATTAAGAAGAATTATAAATTATTATGTTGAGAAGAGTTTAAGATTTTATGGTCAATAAACGAACAAAATTATTCCAAGTGTAGATATACTTATTGTTACTATAAACTAATTTTTTAACTTAAATTTTGAGAAACAACAGCTGGCATTTTTAATAGGAATGTTAATGAAATATTTATATTAATATATTTTATTAAACTTAAGTAGCAGTATTAAATTTGAATAACCCAAGAAGACTTGGATTCATTTATTAATAATTTACAATGAGTACAAAAAGTAATTTTAGATTTTCAAGCTTTACAACTTACAAATGGCACAACTTGGCTGGTTTAATCCTTATAGGAAACATCTCAAGCTCTAACTAGTATAATGGAATAGTATGAGATCTTTTGTAACTTAATGATTATTTTTAGCGAAGTTTATCTCCTGTAACTGCATTAAGCTTATTTGGAATTCATTGTGACATTTTCGTGTTTGAATGATTTTGACCTATTTTCATATTACATAATGAGACACAGAGAGAGAGAGAGAGAGAGAGAGAGAGAGAGAGAGAGAGAGAGAGACAGGGAGAGAGAGAGAGAGAGATGATGATGATGATGTAAACAACCAAAATGGCGTGTGTACTGAGACTGAGCGAGCCGGTCTTCCTCTCCCTAAAACTTTTTTTAAAATTTATAATAAAATATGATGTAAAATACCGTATGTACACTGCTATAAAAGAAATGAACTATTCCTTACCACATGAAAAAGGTGTGTTTTTTTTTTAATCAATTTTTTTTTAAAAGACGGAATGACACGTAACATTATTTTTTATATTTTTATGTGGCTGCGTTCGTAACCACAAAAAAACTTTAAGTCGAGACCGGCGTAACCCGAGGACTCCCTGTGACCAATCATAGGTATCAAAACATTACCAACACGTTCTTAAAGTACTTCAGCCTCTTGATGTTATTAGTTCAGAAGCGTTATTATCAAAAGAAGTTAGTCCACAATGAAGTTTCAAGTTTTGGCATTAGAACTTTCACATATTATATGGTCGGACACCCCCCCTTTCCCCTGTCACAAACTGTCACACTTTCTTACACCCCTCACCCCTCTGGAGCGTGACGTACTTTATGAATGGCCACTTAGATAAAACGCTCCAATTATTTTTACCCTAATGATGACGAGAAATTTGCCGACCATAACAAAGAGCCGCTGGGGGCATTTGCTCACCCTGACTCTTTATCTTTTTTGCTCACTCCACCTCTCTCTCTCTCTCTCTCTCTCTCTCTCTCTCTCTCTCTCTCTCCCNTATATATATATATATATATATATATATCGGATCGGATTTAGTTTCGGCAAATCCAGAATCAGGTCATTTTTAAAAATCCGTCCCGGCTTCGGCAAGTTTTCACGTCATGAATCAAGCCAATTTGGCTCCGGTCAAATTTCGAACATGGTACAGCCCTGCATAAAATGAGTGGTAGCATACGTTTGTTTGAAACACAAACATTATTAATACGGGCATAATTCTTATCTTTGCTTCTTAATTGGTGCTGGACAAAAGTAGATCAGTAAGTGAAATATTGTATCTGATTCTACTTAATATTTATCTAGTGATAGGTGACGTATGCTTGTATTAGTTTATCTGGGTATCGAATTAATCATCTTACATTTGATGTTATTTTTACTTTTTGTAATTCCTAATGCGAAAACACAACAATAACAACAACAACAAACAAACAAACAAAACAAAACAAAAAAAAAACTTACGTCAAAATACATTTCTATTCATTTATAAGTCTTTAAAATTGTGTTCGCCACAATCATTGTTTAAAATTTCCCCCAATTGTAAACTAATACATCAAATTACCTTTACCTCCTTGGCAAGTATCACGTGCTAGTCATGTGTTTAGTCCAAAAATAAACAAACAAGAAACTCGATGAACAAATGTTGACTGAAATCCTCTCCACCACCTTGAAGAAACAAATCCATTTGTGATGTTGTTTAAAAATAAAGTCCGACACAAAATTGGACCAACATAACGACACTCATCGCAGGCCCTGAAGTCTCCGTTATCTTTCGCGTCTCAAACTCTGTTGGTCACCTTGAGATTTAAAGGTATTTTTAAAATGTAGATTGAATTATAGCCTAATTCCAACCTTTTATTCTGATAAACCAAAAATTCCAAGTAATGCTCCCATGTGTTTTGAATAGCTGATTAGCAAGGTAAGGCAAGGCATTGGTATCGAAGATACTTTTTACCTTTACTACTTCGATCTTTTTAAAAAAATTAGTTAACTGTAAGGATATTGACATAAAGAATATTTTTTAAATATATTTTTTATATTGAGGAATCTCTAAAATATGTTTATTTAAATGAGTCTATATCCTTTTTTTAAAGATTAATATCACACAAGTATCCAATAAAAGGGTAAACTAATTTCACACAAGTATCGAGTAAATGGGTAAATTTACATGACTCCCGACTTAAACGATTTGCCACGACCCCGGAGCTATTTAGACCTGGTTGAAAAGCTGATAAGTTTTTAAACAACTATCTTTGTTATCTGCTTCATTGTGTCAGGCCCGTGTCAAGATCTCCTACCAGGAGCGAATCCGCGTCGTGCTCTACGGGGGTAACAACGGGGCGGTAATATATTGACAGGATGGGTCGCTTTGTTCAAGAGTGTCCTACAGAGTATCTTACAGAGTATCCTACAAAGTATCTTTTTAAAATTTCTGAGTTTTACGCCAACTATTTTGCGTGTCGAAAGACATGCCTCTGCCAAAATTTTCTACCTTCCAGAGTCCGCTCCTGGGCACAGGTATTTATTCCCGGGGTGAGCGATGCCTAGAATATCAGCCTAAGGACGTTATTTGGACTAAAATTACCAATTACATGGGATGGGCGGTGGAGGTGGAGTGGGGGTATTGATGAGGGTGGTTCAGGTGAAAATGTGGTTGGTGATGGTTTGTGTATTAATGGCAATACAAGCAGGAAGTTATTACTAATGACACTAATGTGGGGATGACGTCACGTTAGTTTTATCACTGGAGACCTCATGGCGCTACACGTGTATTGTGTGTGTTCGTCTGTCGAGTCGACGAGGACCACTTTAGTCATCCGAGGGTTGCTGGGACTGGTTTTGTCCATATGTGCGCAGATGGCTGACAAGACCGATCCTGGCATGGAAGGTTCGGGAACAGAAAGAACAAGGGACGAGTGGGTTGTCTCCTCATGGAGGGTTGGCAGCACGGCCTTTCGGGCTTGTCTCTTCTTATCTGCGGCTTTGATCCTGTTGCCTCGCATGTCCTGGCACCTTCATGGATGGATTGGCGCCAGGTGGACCGGTCCATTCCAGTTTCTTCCCAAGTGTCTGGATTGATGGGGCTTTCAATGTGTCTTTGAAACGTTTCTTTTGTCCACCACGGGACCGCTGGCCATGCTGGAGCTCACCATAGAAGAGTCTCTTTGGTAAACTCTCGTCTGGCATGCGGACTATTGCGGACTACGTGCCCTGCCCAGCGAAGCTATAACTGTATCAGGAGGATGAAGATGCTAGGGAGACCTGCTTTGGTTAGTACAACTGTGTATAGATTTTTTTCCTGCCCCTTTATGCCGAGGATCTTCCTGCGGCTTGTTGTGTGAAATTGGCTCAGCTTTTTAGCATGGCGTTGATACGCGTGTGTTACCAGGCACCTGGCAGCCAGATTACAACACGTAGCATGCCACATACAGAAGATTATTACAGAGTTTAAATTTAACTCTAAAAGTGTATTTCTCTCTTAGCTTCATACGTGATGAACAGAGAGAACAACAAATGTTGATGTCTTTGTTTTTAATAGTTTTTCTCATTTTTCTTATTTCATGATCAATGTTCCCTCTCACGTGCGTTCGCCTGTGAGCAAAATAAAAGTTGCACAGCATTTATTTTTTGCAAGACTTTACAACCTGCATACACTGATATTTCGTTTTCCTTATGAAATTTTGCTGTGCCGGACTTATAAACTACTGCGCAGCATCGGTCAGATATTTCCGCGGTCGCGCAGCTACGCAGCTTAAAGGAAACTTTGTCCATGATCTCAAGTTACCACTTTTAGACGGTTTTTTTCCCGTAAAAACTATTTCTTTTTGCTTAAATATATATATAATAAAATATGTTTTTAAAACAATAAAAACTATTCTAAAGATGTATGCTGACTTAAATAAGGTAGAATTATCAAATACCTTTCGAGATAATCCAAAACTCATATCCACATATTTTATTTACATCTTAATGATGTACCTCCAAATATACTACATGTGGAATGATGCGAAGAGCCGTGAGCCTAATGCTCTTATAAGTCTTCTCGTGAAACTTTCACACCTACTTTGCCATCCCCCCACCCTTTCCCCGAAGGAACTATTAGCTAGGGGACACCCCCAGGGTCTTTCTCTCTTGGAGGGTAACTAGTTCCACAAAATTTATCTCACAAACTGCCCCAAAAGAATACCAGGATGTTATATTCATAGCTTTCAGCCAAGAAATGACAAAAGCATTTTTAGGTAAAAGAAATGTTGATAATATGAATAACCTGAAAGTTTATATTATTTGACATTCCCAGTTATTTATTTGTAAGAACGAATGATGATAAGAAAGAATGCAGTCAGGGGATCAGTATAACTTTTTAATACGAAAGTAAGCTCCCGGCAGCCCTTGCGGTAACACAATCAGCAGACACATGAAAGACGATATCACAGTGGTTCGGTTTTATGGGAGACGTATTTTCATAACTTTCACGACGGGATGCACAGGCGTAATGAAATATTTGTACTAGGAAGCAATATTCTCTTCTATCTTGTGGCGCCGCCTGAGCTCGAGCCAAGATATTAGCTAACGCGCTTCCCTTTTTTAACAAAAAAACAAACAAACAAACAAACAAAACAAAACAAAATAAAAACAAAAACAAAACACAAACAAACAACAAAAAGAAAACAAAAAAGTAACTGGAAAATACCAAACAATCCAATCACCCTTCCTTCACCTCGCCGCTGTTTGTACTGAAGTTTGTTGTTTTCAAATCAAATGACATAAGCAACAGTCGTCTGAAAAGGCTCATTTTAGGCTCAGGAATTCTGATCAGGCGCTGATCTAGTGATACAGAGACTTAAGTCATTTAAGTCAATCCTCAATATCTGACGTCTTGTCATAGATTAAACAGACATTAATCATTGTTTAACGAGATATTCGCCGTGGTCTTACTTGACATTCGTCATGGTTTAACTTGATATTTGTCATAGTTTGACGTCATATTTGTCATGGTTTAACTTTATTTTCGTTATGGTTTGACTTTATTTTTTTAATGGTTGAGCTTGATACACTTCATTGTTTAACTTGATACTAATTAAAGTTTAACCTGATTACCGTAATGGTTTATATGATACCTGTTATAATTTGTACCTGATACCACTAATGGTTTGAAACTACAACAGTCAACAGTTCTGACTTTGACTACAAAAATTCTAGTTGAACTTATCAGCCAGCCTGTCCCATGGTCTTATTCTTTTTTTCAAGTGTTGAGATAATTCCCTCTGCATTGAGGCCAGCGTTTAATAAACATTAACGCACATTTTAACACTGTGTCGACCAGATACACTCTCCACAAGCAGGCCTTCTGTAAGCGTCGACAAATATGGCCCCAACATTAAGTGTTGTTGATTTCCCAGCAGTTGGTCCAAATCGGGATACATTTTTAAAATTAAACAACCCGTAAAAACAAAGTTTTTAACTATAAATCACTTATATATGAGACGGAACTAAAAGTTTTGATTATATTCAATATAATACGCACCGCGAGACAAAAATTTACAGACTGAACGTGAGTGAACTCCCTTTGCTGTAAAACATAGGGATGTGGTCATCGATGGCTGGAGTAAATTTAAGTGACCCGTGGAGGTCAACTACAGCAGACAGCTACATTTAGATGCATAGACAAAACTAAAAATTCATTAATTTGATTAAGTTACTTTTGATCGATCTGACAATTTGATAGAATGAATTGTTAGGTGACACAAGTCTAAGTGCAAAGTTTCAGCTCGACAACATCACAGAAAGTGGGTCATTTTTAAATCCCTTATATTTGTCATGGGCTCACGATCGGTTCGTCGGGCGGAAAAAAACTAAAGTCACAAATGACCCACTTCCTCTGATGCCATCGAGCTGAAATTTTGACCTTTGTTTTTCCGCCCGACGAACCGACAACGACAGACAAGACAAGACGGTAAAGTTAATATAAGGGATTTTAATAACATTTTTTTTCCTTTCCCACAAATATACCCCCACCCCCTTAGTTGTGTAACACCTTCCGGCATGTTTAGATAACCCCCTCCAACCTCCTCTCCCCAAATTGAATTATTTCTTACAAGCTGTTTTACGCGGTGCCCCTGAGTTTGTGTAGACCTCGCTCTCCACGCCTCGAATAAAAATTATTATGATAAAAGCCTCCCTCACCCCCCCCCCACATCAAAAGCCCCCCACATCAAAAGCGATATTAAATGAGACTGAAATCATTAGAGTCTAAAAAAAAAAAGCTAAAATCAAACATTCAAAATGCACAAATTGCGTAATCAAAACAATAATTGAAAGCTTTATTAACTAACACAAAAGTATACTTTTGCGTATTTTATATTTTATTCGAAATCTTTATCGCAGTCCTAATCTATATGATAGATACTACAGCTAAAAACAAATAACAGGTGAGGAGTTCATTTTGACAGTAACATTTGCTTATAATTTTCAATCTCAGCGTGTATAGAGTACATGTGTAGCTGAAATGTAGGAGACACGATTTCTAACATTCATATGACATGACGTGTTGATGACACATCTGGATGACATGTTCAGGACAATTCAAAATAAATGTATTATGATGATGACATCTCGAGGTTATTGGGCGTGTGTATGACACACTAGATGACATTAACATAACCAACGTCAGAAATGTTACCCTATGACTACTTTATTTCCTTACCGAAGTAGTGCTATTTGTCTTGACCGCACCTGAACCCTACTTCCCCTAAATGGGAAGCTTGTAGGTGTATCCGCCTTGGCGCCAAGATTTCCTATCGACCATGTGTCACCCACGTGAGTTGAACCGCCTGGCAGTATATGAAGCCACAGCACAAAGAGTGAACCAGAAATTGTACAACATTTCTTTACAATGTTAATTTGTTTAGAAACACCCACGACCTGTGGTGAATTCAGAGCATTATGGTGGGGGCGGTGGGGCCAGGTAAGAAAGGTCAAGGCCGTTCAAATGGTGTGGGTTAAAAAGAGTTATCTAATAAAATGGTGATAACTGAAACAATAAATTAAATGCTCCTATATCTTCAATCAAAATTTTCATTTCAGTGGCTGAGATACGCATGCACATAATAAACAGAAGTGGCTTCATATTTGGTAAGATGACAACAAGTGTTGTTTCACAGTTGTTTAGTTTTTCCTTTGATTCAATCAACATGTTTGTTACGTCTGCTTATATTAGAGTAAAGACAGTTTTCTGTCCCACAGAAAGGGACCAATGACCCTGAGCGTCATGGGAGACAATTTGCCGTCCCTGCCCACCTCCTTCAGCCCCCTTCCGTTTCGCATGGCCATTAAATTTGAGATTAATTGATTTAACCTTTTTACGGTATATCCTTGTCTCAGATACATCGAGCCAATATAGCAATATATATTTACCAAATTCAGGATATATAGATATATATTAGGGTTCTGAATTAACGATTAATTAATAGGTTACTCGTTAAAAATTTTAATAGATTAAAATTAATTTGATCGATTAAATTTCGGTTAAATTTTAAGAAAATATTTCGAATATTTTTTTTCTCCAATTCATTAATAATTTATCGTTTTTGTTACATGCATACTTTACCTTCGTATTATTATCATTTATTTAGAAGTGCTTACGTAAACAAAATGGTTCATCTTCCTTTTTGCTTGCATGGCAGAGGGAATTTCCGAGACATTTGTGTTACGTGACAAAATTTTGGAGCCGTAGAATAAACGCAACTTAACCGATTGCGCTGAATAATGAATCGCCATTTAACAAAATCTATACATGCGTTATAAAAATACAAATAATCAATAATTGGTTGAATTTGTTCCCGATTAATCGAACATATTTTTAATCATAACGGTCCGTTTGAAAATAAATGTTAACAAAGTCAAGGTAGATGTGTAATGGACTCATTGGGCAAGTTGTGTAATAAATGTTTCACCAGCTTTATTGTCTTACAAGTGTTTTACTCGTCAAAAATAATGGACATTGAGCAAGTAAAAATATTTCAGTTTTTTAAATTGTCCCTTTTGCCCTGAAAACGGTATAGATATAGTAAATAATCGAGAAATGTTGAGACAAAGAGAGAAAAATTAAATCACATTTCCATAATGAACAATTGTACACAGACGTTCCAAAAGTGTTATTTTTAGTGCAGTATTTATTTTTTTAAAGCTTTTAAGCGGTGGTCTTCTAAAATCTACCGTTGTTTTGATTATATAGACGAATATACATGTTATGAGAAAACGTCTGGGCTTAAGCTGTGCGCTATGTAAGTTTGCGTGAATAATAATGACATAATCATGATAATTGTAAATTCATTGTGAATTACACACGGCTTAAAGTGTTATTAGAGCCTACAGCAAAACAATTTGAAGTTTAAAGTATTTACAAATATTGTAAACTTGCGGCATTTTATGGTGCGTACCAATTATGACTGCACCAATATGCAGCACAGTGCGTTAAAATTAAATTTTTGACTGTAATGTTATCTATATCAAGTACATCTGTTATTTGAAGCTATTTAAGCTCCATTGTCAGTTTATTCCCCCATTTTTCCATACATTATTACTACAACATTATCAAAAACCCGTAAAAATAAAATGTAACTATTTACACGTGTAAATCGCAAATAACTATTTATTTTGCATGAAACGTAATCAGCAAAGTTTGTCACAGGATTCCAGAAAAGATTAAAGTATCAACAGTTAATTGTATATACAATTAAATATATACGTTTTGAGAATTCACATAAACGCTTTCATTACTGTCAAGTCAGCACCTTTTACAGATCTATTATGGAATTGGTCCATACATTATTAACACAACATAAAATGTGTAAACAAAAAAGTACAACTGTTG
Source organism: Radix auricularia (assembly GCA_002072015.1). Lineage (NCBI taxonomy): Eukaryota > Metazoa > Mollusca > Gastropoda > Lymnaeidae > Radix > Radix auricularia. Next base: position 53,579 of record MUZC01003208.1, read on the forward strand.
ACAAATGTAGAGCTCAGGGCAAAGAAACTGTTGTGTCAAATTTTTGTAGTTTTGAGATAATCAAGTTTTAATGTTAAAAACTATAAGATTTCAATTAAATTAACTAAATAGATTTGAATGGTTAATTGGGTCGGATACTTATTTTTTTCATATAATCGGATTCAGAACATTCTATTTTAATCCACTATCAGACATTGGGTATAACTAAAAAAAAATTCAAAAATGTCACTTAGCTGATTCTTATCTTGAGGTCTTCAAATGTTAATAACCAAGAACTATTTATTTTGCATGAAACCTTTGAAGTAATGTTTATCACAGGATAAAAGAAAATATTTAAGTACCAATAGTTAATCGTATGTATAGTTAAATATACACGTTTTAGACATTCTAATTAAAGTTTTCATTATTTTCAAGTAATTTATTCTTCCAGTTCTATAATAAATGTATTTATTTTGAATTAGCTTAAGACGCATTAAAATATTATATGTTAGCAGTGGCTTAGCTATGGGAAGTGGAGGGGGGGACTTCGAAACCCCCTCGAGCTCCCACGTGAGGGGGGTCCCCAAATAAGTGTCCAAACATGTTTTACATAAAATCGCAGTGTATGTTGTGCCCCAAAGGGGTTAATCCCCCGGGCGCCCAAGCCCCTACAAATCCTAGATACGCCACTGCATGTAAATGACAATCAAACAAAACTATTGAGTGTGTGGGGAGATACTCCAATTTTAAGTATGTTATTTTTTTAACACACAAATATGCACTCTCGTAAAGTATTATAGAAAAACAAACGCTAAACTGAAGCAAAAGTTGACAAAACTCCTTTGCAGTAAGAAAAAATGTAATTGTAGTTCAAAACGCATCGAAACTTGACAACCAAACACAAACCAATTGTGAATCTCATCAGCTGAATAATGGATATTATACTTTGATATAGAAAATTAAATTTAGAATAACGTACATAAAATTAATAAGCACGCATACAATAAACGGACATTTAATACAAAAACAAAATAATTAAATACATCAAATAAACCATGGCTTTTTTACTTCGATCCCTTTAAATATTATTTACAGCTTAAATAATGACGTCACGTCAGAATTTTTTTATGGCGAGAAATACGATCTGTTACATCGAAACCAACATTTTAAAAATTATTTTACATCTATATTTTTTTTAAATCGGGATTTACCTCGCCTAGCGTCACGGGCGGGACGGACGGACGGGACGGACGGACGGGACGGACGGACGGGACATGCATGGCAATTTATGTATAACGATTAAATGAATTGATTTCTCAAATTAATTTAAGCAATACGCCGACTGGGTTTATGTTCACAGTAAATAATGTACAACTTCATGGGGGGTAGGGGGGTAGGAAGGGAAATAAAAGTGGGGTCCACCGCAGTGTAAACAAAATATATGAATGAAGTTTGCAGCATAACGCTTCCCAGCACATCTCTCACGTTACAATGCGATCCAACTATAAATAACATCCAATTTAATTGTGCTATCAAATTTTAGTCATTGGTAACCCATCGAGTCCCCTGTTTTAAAATCAAACTGAAAATTTCCTATATCAAATCTACTTATTTCTCATTTTTCCCAAAAAAGATGTATTTTTTTTAATACTAATTCTAAAATCCTTTAATAAGTCAATACATACTATAGATAAAAGGCTGCAAACGAGTGTATAACGGTTTAATTATGCTTGAGATCATCTCATTATGGCTACACCACCCCTGCTCCAACCAGTAAATCTTTTACTTGGCGGCGAGTCTGAATGGCATAAGTTGCGCTCTCTTCACACATTGCTGGCAAATTTTTGTATTGAATATGACATAGTAGTGACGCTCTCAATTTAACTGTGCGTTTTATGACAATGGCAATAAAAGATGTTAATATTGGAAACAGAATTAAATAGATTAGTTATGTATACCAGAATGAAACAGCTGACGACTGTCCTCCTCATGTCTTGTAGTCATCTTCAACAAAACTTTAGCCAATACCACAGTTAAACTTACGAACATTTTGATTTCTTCTATTGCCACTGTATTTCAGTTTTTTTCCCTTGTAATCACGGTTGATACGTTCTTTTAAAAAAATGCGTGGGAAAATTCGAGGACTAACTAATAATGTTTTGTTAATATCTAATTTGAACGTTATATTTATTGTCATGGCTATTATTAAGATTTACTTACAGAACGGACTCAGTAAAAATAATCAGGTCAATACTCACGTTATGGCATGAACCAGTTTCAGGTGCTGTCAGCTTTCAGGTGATGTCAGCTTTCAGGTGCTATGCTGCAATGTTTAAATATATCCGGCCATGTCATCATCATGATCGTACCACGCCACACAACTTGTCAATGTAACAATGTTTTAATTCCAGTACCAAGCCCCCGGGCCGTTCACCCAAAACCTCCTCACTACAACTATTTAACCTCAGCGAAAAGATATCCGCCCCCGTAAGGTAAGCAGCGACTGTGAATATTTTGTTAAAATCCACAACAGATTTTTGCTGTCGATGTTGTGATATTATCTCTCCCAGCTCTTTGGTTGTGCTTCCTTCGTTATTTTCTTCCACGATTTTTTTTATCTGTAGTTACTTCTTGACGTTCTGATAAAAGTCCTTATCTGAATGTTACTGCATTATCCAATGGAAATGTTTATTTCATCAACGACAACCAATCGTTGTCCTTTTTTTTTTTTGGTCGACCAGGAAGACAACAACAATACATGTTAAGAATACCACTATTGATTAAAAACTGTTCTATTACTACAACGCAATGCCACACGAATGTTCTTATAGGTGGATAACATGCACATCGTAGTAGAACCCCCCCCTGATCTTTAGTTGTGTGTGTTTACTCTCAAGTTATCAAAGATGTGTGTACGCGCCAGAGACACTTTTAAACAGTGTTAAATTAAACACACACACACACACACACACAAACGCACGCATAGCCATAAAAGGGCGGGGTCTTGTTAAACATCATAATACTCTGATTTTATTTAAATCAAAGCAGTCATTGAAATTGCCAAACATTTTTATATATAAATTCAACATGGCGTTAACCTGACGAGGAAGACATTAATTTTAATAATTATTTTGTTCATCACGTCAACTGCTTTTTAATTTTTTCAATATGAGATTGAGTTGGAAGTGTGAAGGATCAAACAGTCCATTGGGTGGTTCGTAAAAATTCTTATCGCATTCAAAAAACTTCCTCACAGTTTTTGTTTGAACCACCCAACGTGACTGTCACGTGACAAGAGCAACCTGTCGGCTGATGACAATATTCAGAAATTACCACTAAAAATTTCAAACTCTCCAACAATCAGCTCATCAACACAGATATAGTTAACGGACTCATGTCGCAACAATTTTTTTATTACAGAGGGCAATAAAATTAATTCATATAAAAAGTATTTAAAACTTTTGAGTACAAGTTTTCATTGATACACAACTAAACTGTAGTGAGTTGGCCGCAATAGTGAAATATCTTACCAGAGATTTATATAAATGACATTGGGAAATTTTTGTATCTAGTTTAACGTCGCAAAAATTGTATCGAACTGAAATGTTATCATTTTTTAGAATTCTTACTCTTGCCAAAGATTTCAGAAAGCTGAATATCTTTTATACTTTAAATTCCTGGACTTCATTATCATTTTATACGTTTTTTTAATGAATCCATTTATGGCGAGTATATTGAGGTCAAACGCTTTGTTCAAGAATGCTATTAAGATGTGAGTTTTGTGAATTTTGTATTTGCATACAACGACGCATGTATGACAAAAGTTTTTTTAAATAATTTTTTACGCATTGTAATCCTAGTGCGTTATATAAATTTTCTAAATATGTTTTTAAACATTCTAAATAAAGGAAAATAATGAAATCTTACACACATTTAAGTCTACAGTTTTTCACGTCTGTTTTTTGTTGTTGTTTTTTTTTGGTAGTTGAGGTGTGTTCAAATCTAACTAAGCGGATGAGGAATGGGTGGGAGTTGGGGGCATGTGTCAAGTTCAAGGCCATGCAACCTTTAAACTTTAAAACAAAATAAGATTTTAATATCATATTTTTTTAAAGTTGTCGTTTTATGGGAACTTCTGTTTTAAATCTACGCCAGTCAACAATACTCAACAATGTTCGTGTGGCCAGGTGCCAGACATAAAACATTACAGCAGTCTGCCAGGTAAGACATACAGTATGAAGATTCCTTTTGATGTATGCAGAAACTAACACTGACCAACATTTTCACCGAATTTTATGTTTCATCAAACTATTTCACCTAGGTACAGACAATTTTCTCGGAAAAAATGGGAGATAATTTTCTCGATTTTTTTTTTCGAAATTCTTGATTACAACTGATCTTATTCTGAAGGACAAGATTTTAGTTGATTTTTTTTAGTCTTACTTGAATGTTACAAAAATGACATTTAAATACAATCTGATAACAGCTAGCTGGCAGTGACTTGGTATCTCTTGACCGTTGTGTAGTGGACTCTCATATCAAACAATTAATTAGGAAACATGCTGCTAGATAACAAAGTCATTGAGTAATGGACATGATATAACAGTTTTTGTTGCTTTTATTTATTCATCTTGTCTGTGATCATAGTTGGATTACAAAAAATATACTACCAGCATGTTGAGCGCTCTACTTTGATTGTATCTGTGAAAAATATTAACATCTAAAGTAATGAACACATATCTTTATAGAGATTTCCAAAAATATCTAACAATAAAATTTTATTCACTAGTGACAATATTTACAACCCATCATGACACTTTTTTTCTTTCAATAACATATATCAATAAAAATCGAATAGAACATCAATAACGAACCAAAAGGAAATCAATAAAAACCCAACGGGACATCAATAACAATTACACAAACCACGAGTTACAGCTACATTTTACGCCAATGACAACAACCACATGATATTAAATGGCATGGATACATGATACAAATAACAAAAACAAATGACAGCCACACATGACATACGTGAATATCACTCAGGGCACCAATGACAACCACACCTGACTCCACGGGTATCCGCACATGGCACAAATGACAAACCAAACATGACAGATATGACAACAACCAATAACATAAATAACTACACATGACACATCACAGCCAGTCATAGCATCAATGCCAACCACAAATGACACATATCACAACCACCCATGGCATTAATGAAAACCACCCATGGCATTAATGACAACCACCCATGACTTCAATAACAACTCCACATGACACATATCACAACCACCCATGACATCAGTGACAACCACACGGGACACATATGACAACCACCCATGGCATTAATGACAACCACCCATGATATCAATGACAACCATACGGGACACATATTACAAACACACATGACATTAATGACAACATCACATGACATCAATGACAACCACCCATTACATCAATGACAACCATACATAACATCAATGACAACCACAGGGTACTCATGTGAACACCACACATAAAGCCAATGAAATATTATTTTAAACACAGTCTTTCAATGACAACCACACATGACGTCGGTGGAAACCCTACATGACAAGTCCAACCATCAAAGTCACACATGCCATTACCGTGACGTGTAATGTCTAGGTCTGTCAACGAGTACCCGGGACCCGGGTACCCGTTGCCATGAGATTACCCAGGTAGTAAAATTCCGCCCGGGCACTCGTGAAAATGTAACTTCAAGGTCTATATTAACGAAGGCCAAACTTCGGCTCCCATTCTGCTTTTTTTTTTTTTTAATTACTTTTTCAGATGAAAATTTCTGTTTGAAATAAATGCAGTAAATTACATTTAAGGAGAAATATCCGTCAACGGGAAATGTATTTTGATACATCTTTTTCTCTCAACGTGAAACAGAAATCGCAAACACAAAAAGGTTTTGGCGCTTTAAAAGAATCATATAGTCTAGATAAGGAAAATAAAAATCCTCTGCCAAAAATAAAAATGTTACAGATAAAAGCGGCTGCTTGTTAGTAAAACAAAATCCCTTCTGTGACAGTAACTTCACTTTGAAATACGCTGATTGATACTAGCTAATGTTGTTTATCTACCCCCTCTCCTCCCTTCATTCATATAACCCACACCCCTTGCATTCGCTTGTACTTCTTGTGTGAATTAACACGTGTTGACCTCGGAAAAACTGTTGTACAAGGTTGTCAGTATTTAAAGCTAATAAATTAATCAGTTACTAACAGTTTCAAATGGGTATGTCGTCGGCCGTGGGGCGGGACTGCATATAGATGAATGAGGCCATGCTTGGTTTTGTTAATAAAAACATCCCTGCTTTAACATTAAAGTTGTTTTGAAATACGCCGACATAGGATTTCCGATTGTAGACGTTGTTTATCTACCCCCTCTCCTCCTCCCCCCAATTCGATTGTGTTTTGCGTGTTCGTTACCACGAGTGCCTCCGATATTTTTTTTTACAATAATACACCAAAATTTGTAATTTTTTTAAAGTCAATAAATTAGTTTATAACTGTCTAATAAAATAAAATGACGTTTTGCACCTACGGAGGAGGCAATCATACATTTATGACGAAGGGGGTGTGTGTTTTAGAAATGTGACGTCACATCAAAACGTGCAACTTAAAATGAAAGTTCCACTTAAAAACTTGAATGCTTACAATTTATTTAATGACGATTCACATGGATTTACACGTGTATCGATTTAATAGAGTTCAACTTCACATTAAATACAAACTTAAGTGACAATAAAGTTATATCACAAATGCTCATTTTCAAAAAGGAGGTACGGCTTTTATGCGGGGGGGGGGGCTGCAAATCTTTGTTCTAAGGGGGTTCTAAGTTTTTGTGACAATGGCGGGGGGGGGGGTATAAATCGGCCAAAATCACATGACGTCACTTTTAGACGTCGGCTGTGTGGTTACTGTGAGAAATAAGGTGCATGGAAGGTGGCTAGGTTGCATAGTATAGCTGTATGACGGGGAAAGTTATGCGATGTTTTGAACGGGTAACCCGGGTACCCGTTCGAAATTTGGACGGGTACCCAGGCAGCATTTTTCAACAAAATTGACAGCCCTAGTAATGTCCAATAGTAAACACGTAAGATGTCTAATATGAGTTCATGGCAATGTTTGAAAAGCGTGATATTCAATGTTAAATCGTTACATTTCCCCAAAGCAAACATCACTTGTTGTATGGCATCTGTCCGTCTACGAAAGGCGATAGATTTATCTTTATTATTTACAGTTCTTGGTAAGGCTGATGAGACCAATCCGTGAGTGGCAGTCTCTTCTGCATGTTACACACACGAATGTAGTTGGGCAGTGTTGCCCGGACTTTCTCCTCGCTCTTTTTCCAACTGCTTCTTCCCTAGATTGCTCCTCTGCTCTAAGTGATCATTCTTTCACTATAGCCCGCCACGGGTCCTATCCTCAGCCAGGTTTTCCCAGTTTTGTACTGGCTACTTTCATGGCTCTCTTGCATATGTCCGTGTATCTCAGACATGGCCGACCACCCGACTCGCTGTATAGCACATCTTTGGGTATGAGACCAGTTTGCATTCTCTTGACGTGTCCAAGCATACGGATGCGTCTTTGGCTTAGTATGGCTGGAATGCTCCTCATATTTGCTTTAGCCAGGAACTCTGAGTTGGGGATTTTCTCTTGCCATTTGATGTCAAGGACGCGTCGCAAGCATCTGAGGTGGAAGCTATTGAGCCTTCTTTCATGCCTGTATGCACTATATAAATACACACACACACACACACACACACACACACACACACACACACACACACACACTAGTGTTTTACCCGTCAAATATAACGGAAATGTTCAAAGTAAATATAATTAAGTTTTTTCAACTGGCCCTTTTTGCCTGAAAACGGTATTGTAAATAATCAGGAAATGTGTAGACAAAGAGAAAACAATTAAATTTCATGTCCATATTAAACAATAAATTGTATACAGACGTTCCAAAAGTGTTATTTTTAGAGCAGTATTTATTTTTTCAAAGCTTTAAGCGGTGGTCTTATTAAAATCTACCGTTGGGAATGGACATACATAACATATTTTATATTTTGATTATATATTGGAATATATGTATGAGAAAACGTCAGAGCTTAGGCTGCGCGCTATATATAAGTTTGCATGAATAATAATGACATAATGATGATAATTGTAAATGTATAGTAAATTACACACAGCTCATCAACAAAGATATAGTTCAACGGACTCATGTCTAGACACTTTTTTATTACAGAGGGCAATTAAATTAATTCACATAAAAAGTTGTAAAAACATTTTAAAATATATATTATATAGTGTAAAACAGTGTACGTACAGTAACAGTTAATGACATACACATATTTTTAAAAGAGAAGACAATCCCTTTCCACATGGATTAAAGTATACATTTATTTGTAAAAAGAGAAAACAATCCCTTTCCACATGGATTAAAGTATACATTAATTTGTAAAAAGAGACAAAAATCCCTTTCCACATGAATTAAAGTATACATTTATTTGTAAAAAGATAAAACAATCCCTTACCACGTGAATTAAAGTATACATTAATTGGTAAAAAGAGAAAACAATCCCTTACCACGTGAATTAAAGTATACATTAATTGGTAAAAAGAGAAAACAATCCCTTACCTTACCAGATGAATTAAAGGATACATTAATTTGTAAATAGAGAAAACAATCCCTTACCACATGAATTAAAGGATGCATTAATGTGTAAAAAGAGAAAACAATCCCTTACCACGTGAATTAAAGGATACATTAACCGCCTAGGACGGGATGACACGCAATATCATTTTTATATTTTATGGGGGCGCGTTCGTAACCACGAAACGGCGTAAGTCGAAACCGGCATAACCTAAGGATTCCCTGCATGTATAAGATAAGAAGCCGTCCAGTATTTACTCTATGCCTATTTCTATGACCATGCCGTAATCAAGTATAAATCTTTCCTAGTCCGTTTCATTGAAGTCCGACATGCATACCCGGATGTTGCATATGTAATCTGACTTCTGGTGGTTAAATAGTTCAGCGCGGATAATGTTTCATATTAAACTTCGGAATGTTTGAAATGGTGCTTTTTTTTTTTTTTTTTGACAGGGTCTTTTTATTTTATGTTATTTTTGTTCTACAAAGATGTACAACAAATGCCACCTTGCAGATAAGATATTAATTATTATAAAAAGGAGGTTTCTCTTGATACCACATCACAACCCCTTTAAATTGTAGAAAAAATAAAAACTAAAAACGAGGAATAGGAATTTAAGAAAAAAAAATCCCTCTTAAACGGGTTTGATTTCTTTTTTTTTTTTTTTT
>MUZC01003208.1:70734-88714 GCA_002072015.1 Radix auricularia
AAAATCTTGCAATATTGTCCATAGAATAAGATATTACAAATAATTTAAATTTGATAACATAATACACGATTTTTCTACTATGGAAGCTAGGTAAGTAAGTAAATGTATAAATAATAAGAAATGTGTTTACTCACTGATGTATACAATGTCTTTGTTTATTTTTAAAAAACAGCAACATCTATTTAAAAATAAAAGCATATTAATTGTAGATGTTTTGGGGCATGCATTTGGAATATGTTTTGTCTCATTTGGGGGTTGGGGGGACCTACGACCACAATAACTTTCTTGTGGCCTTCAAAACAATTATCTTGTATTTTTATAAATGTGTATTTATAGGTAAATCATCTCATGAGAGACCCCTTTTATTTAATACTTACATAAATAGGGCATGCTGTGGTAAAATTCTCCCCCACCTCATACAAGGTGCATCGTTTCAATTACAATTATTTATTCATGTTTATTAATTTATAAAAACCATCATATGATTGTCCATAAATGACGTCATGTGATTTTGGCTGATTTTTTACCCACAGCCCCCTCGTCACACGGAGTTACGAAACGAAAACTTAGACCCCTTCCTCAATGTGACGTCACAAAGACCCCCCCTCTCACTGCATAAAAACCGTATTTTCTTTTTGAAATGTGCATGTTTTAAATCATTTTTTTTTGTTGGTGGTCATTTAAATGTTTTTTAGTGTAATGCTGCACTCACTCTAATATCGTAATACGCGTGAAACCACGTAAAACATCATTAAATAAAGTGTTGGTAATTATATTTTTCAGTGGAAATTATATTTAAAGTTGCGCGTTTTGAATGACGTCACACGTGTGACTCTCCTCTCCCACCCCCGTGCGTGACGTCATTTATGGGTGTCTCCTAAAAGGGCGACATAATGGAGTCCGCCCCTGGCGGCAAAAGCTCTAGCTACGCCACTGTGTGTGTGTGTGTGTGTGCGTGTGTGTGTGTGTATTAGGGCTGCGGAAATTAACGATTAATTTCTCGATTAATCGGTAAAAGTTTTTATCGATTTAATTTATCTTAATCGATAAAATGATGATTCAACTGAGTGACATTTTTGTGCCTATTTATTAATAAGGGATTAATTATTAATTATTTATAATTGTTACCCTTTTTGAAGTACCAACTTCTTCATTAACAAAAAAATATTTTAAAAGATTAAACTTTAAAATAAAGTCTTTTTATGAGGAATATGTTATAAAAAAATAAACATTACTAAATGTTAACTATACTATGACAAGATTTAAATTTATTGACATTAAATTGAACTACTTAGGCTATATTTAAATTAAAGGATATAATTGCCTGTTTTTTTGTTACTTTCCTTGAAATTTTCAGTTTAATGACGTCATACATGTTATTTTTAGTTTAATCAAAATTATCGATTAATTATTCGGTAATATATATTCGGTATATATATATATATATATATATATATATTAGTAAGGTCATCCTCTCATTATATGGCCCCCGATTCCTTTGCCAAATCTGAAACAAAATTTACTTAACTCTTTTAGAAGGGAGGTTTTTTAGATATTTTTTTTAATCAAAGAAAAAGAAAAAGACGAACCTTGTAATTCATGTTCATGATTTCAATGTTGTCAGACGTAGGATAGAGTTTTCAAGTCTTTCAAGGATCAAGTTTTGTCTTTATGGCAAGTAAAAAATTAATTAGTGGTACGTGTAATTTTTAAATTCATCATAAATTTTTTAAAATTAAAACCATAATTTTAATTTAAAATGTATTGATTCAAATATCATAAAATATTATTGTGTATCAATCTTAGTAGATGTTGCGAAGATGTCTTTTTAAAGTTTCATCTTTTAAGATGTATACAGTGATGATTTTATCTTTATCTTAGATATACAGACGCTCCTTTTATGCAGAAGATAATTGCGTCCACAGACCATGAGAGAGGATCTGTTGGCAAGTAATGCAGTGGTCACAGGCCACGGCTATAGGGGTTCCACGCATTACCCCAGCCGCCTAACTATTGTCTAGTTAGGTACCCATTCGGAGTTGGGTGACTCGGGGACTCCTCAGGCCCCAAGAACAAATCCTCACTTTCGTGTGGATTCGAACTCGTGACCATTAGTATGACAGTCGAGAGCGCTACCTCTCGACCACCACGTCCCACCAATTTCATTGTGTTTTTGTTTCCATTAGAATATGCACATCTTGAGGAATAATGCTTTTCGCAAGGTTTAGTAATACATACGTTCAAATGCTTAAACTAAGTGTATTTTTAGAGGTTTTCATAGTTTTCAAAATGTTACCTGTCACTCAAGTCGTCAGGGGGCGTGGTCTCATACTTTTTCAAAGCTGATGGAACATGTTGCCTCTCCCACACGTGGAGATTCATTTGAGTGTCACTACATTGCACATCCTGCATTTTACTGGGATCTAATATGTTGTACATTTGAATAGAAATATCAAACTTCACTGATATTTTGTTCGATACACATAACATAATAAATGAATGACATTTTTTGGTTTTATAATATTTAACCAGAATTACACATGTTAACGACATTTTCAATCAATTAATAATTATTTTATTTTAAAAATTAGCAATTAAAGAATTTGATGGATATTAAATTATATTAATTATATCCTTTTACATGTGAATTTAAAATTGTGTAAGTGTAAGGGTTAGAGTTTATAAAACAGTTTAAACTGTGGGGCAGCTGTGCCCAAACTCCATTTCCGCGGGTCAAATACGACTCGAGCTTAATTTTTAACTGCCCCCCTCTGCTTCATCTTGAATAATTAATGGTAAATTTTTTTTTTTTTAATTTTAATTTTTTTTTTCATTATTTTGTTATTATTTTTTTTTTTAAAGATTACCAAATATTTATCAGAAAGGCCGAAATTATAACAAATTTTGAGTTATAAATGTATTCAGGTCAACTGATTTTTTAAAAACCGATTACGATTTATTGTTTACCAACATGAGCATTAATTACAAAAGGCCAAAAAGTGTTGTTATCAAGTTAGAAATTCAATGACATCTGGTGGCAAAAACTGATGTCGTATTTTTTTATAAAAATAATTTTGATGACCTCGGAAAACGCAATGAACGTGGTGTCGTTGTGATTAAAAAAATTTGAAATGTTTGTTTTGTCCATCATAAGTTTTCACCCACAAATTTTTACTTATATATTTTAGGAAATTTTATTTATTTTAAGGTACTTATTATATATAAACATGATTTTTCAATAACTTTGCCATTATTTATCTAATTTTTGTAAACTTCTAATGTTGGAATAACTTATTATTATATTCTCGAAGATCACAATAGTCTTGTTTTATTTTCTCCACCACATCCTCTCCCCACCCCTTTTCACACTTTTTTCATTTAAAGAAATTACTCTTACAAGTTACAAAAATACAAAACAATCAGTCTCTACGTATGTCATTTTTGTTAATAATCTTAATCCAACCCGTGCATATCTTCACTTCACGGAATATGCCCCACTTTGCGAAGAGTTGAGAGCCCCTGCTGTAGGGCCATACTTTTGTTTTCTAATTACTCCTTATAACAAGACAAGATCCAACTTACTAATGTCCTGAAAAATAAAAGTAAAAAAGAGAACAAGTTAACCTGAGATGGTACTAAACTAAGTACAGAAATAGAGAGATGGAAACTGTAAGTAATATGTTCTCAATCAAATCACCATCGTGTATATGTTGTATTTTCTTTTAATGACTCGAAGTATATTTTTTTTTTAAATTTGGTCAAGATCGTTACAAGCCTTGTAATAAAACATGTTAACTGTGGTGTAGAAAGAATATTGGCGTGAGAAATTCCAATAGGAGCACCAGTTTCTATTTTAGGCCAACAGCAGAGCATTTTTCGTGGATGGGGGGCAGCCAACTTCACGCCACTAGTCGCTTGAGACAGATTCGCTGATTTTATTTGTTCTCAGGATTTGAGATCATATATTTGTACTTAAACTTATTTGTTTTTTGTAAACATTTCTTTAAAATAATCGCTTATAGGATTATGAAAGCGAAATCTAAGGACTCAAAAAATCTCACATATTTTAACAAGAAAATAACAAAATCAAAGACACAAAATTGGGTCTCACTTTGTCAGTCCTCCTCCACGTACAGCACTGGACAAAGAAAAATAAGGCATGGATGACATTCAAGGGCGGAGGTAAGATAGGACTGCGTTCGAATTCCCATAAAAGTTTAAATCGTCTGTGCATGATGTGTTTCATGTTGTTTGAGTCGATTCTGTTGACCGTATTGCTGGACAAATAGAGAGTTATGACGTCAGAACCAGCTTGAGATAAGAAAAGCCAATAGTCATGGCAAAAAGAAAAACTACCCAATTAGTCAGAATGGAAGAGTGTTGCTTAAATGTGGTTAAATAACAAGATCCACTTATCACTACCTGACTCCCCTAAGAAAAATTGTATTTGTCATTGGGTCAATATATTTTACATATTATTATAATATTCCATTGACATATTCCATAAGGTGCCGTCCATAGATGACATCACGTGCCTAAGATGGAGGGGGTCAAGTTTTGTGACGGAGGAACGGGTTTTTTTTTGTTTGTTGTTGTTTTTGTTTTTTTAACGAAATGTATCGTCTCATCAAAAACTAGCATCTTTAAATAATAGTTCCACTTTAAAATTTGATTGCTTACAATATATGTAATAGCTACTTCAATGGCTACACGCGTGTTACGATATTACAGTGGAGACTTACATTAAATATAAATGACAAAAAATTAATTTACAACAGGCTGATTTTAAATTAGAAAATATAGTTTGGGGGGAGGGGAGTCAAAGCTTTGTTTCGGCATATTGGAGTGGCCTTTGTTTTTGTGACGAAGTGTGACGAAAGGGGAGTGGGTAAAAATTGGCCAAAATCACGTGACGTCATTTATGGACGGCCCCTAAACAGCATTTTCTTTTCTCCAAACTTAAAACTTCAAATAAAACTCAATTGTAAGAGCGAATGATCCAATGAGAGTGTGCATGTTACCACTTGTATACAGAGAGAGACCGCCTGATAGTGGCAGCACCCTGCGTGACTGAGGTCAAGACCGGATGATCCACTGAGAGTGTGAATGTTACATGTATACAGAGAGAGACCGCCTCACAGTGGAAGCACCCTGCGTGACTGAGGTCAAACTGACCTGAAGATGGCGATGAGAAGGTTCACAAGGAGCACGTTCGTGGCCAGCATGTAGATCCCGAGGAGGACGGGCACGAAGTACTCGCCGAGGTCTGAGGGACACCTGGGCTGTGTGTAGTTGTTGTAGAGATCCGGGTCATTGGTGCATGTCTGATCGCCTGGAGAGTCAAACAACTTCTCATCAATACAAGGCTTGAGACATTTCTTAAACAGCTGGGAGTCGCAATGCTATTTATAAATATCATAGAGAATAGATAAAAAAAATAATAACGTCACTATTCTAGTACCTTTGAAAGAATAGATAACATACTATCTATTCAAGCCCCTATGATAGAAAGTATATAACATTCTCTAAAAGCCAATTGGATACAATATAGATAAAGTATTTCTTCCAGCCCCTTTGATACATAATCTATAACATATCTTTTCCAGCCCTTTTGATAAATTATATATAACATATCTCTTCCCGCCCCCTTTGATAAATGATATATAACATTTTCGCTCCACTAGTTTTGATACTTTACGCTCTATTAACGCATGCACTTCACATTATTTACAGGAGATATTCTCTATCACTTCGCAGCTGATAACTCTGAATGTTGGATTAAAGTGACAAGGCGAATTATCTAGTCAACATGCTACAGAATACTGATTGTGTTTAAAAACTGAAATATACCGCATTTTGTATTCCATTCAGAGACATGTACAACCAACTCTACTCCTTTTGGAAATTATTCGTGTATTTTTTAAAGCTACTTGTAGCTTATCGGACAAAAGTATAATGTCTTAGAAAGGTAACATAATGTGGTCTCCAATATTGTAAAAGAAATGAGACCAGTGGCAGTCCCTAACCCTCTATCTCATCCAACAGAAGTTCTCCGTGCAGTTGCCAGTACGCCTTCCGTGGGAAATGGTAGAGAAGTTTCCAGTTGATCTGTGAGTTGGGATGAAGCACTGACTCCGAGGCTATAGCGTAGGAACAGATAAAGACCATGGTGATTGCCAGCCAGGATCCCACCTTGAGCATCTGTCAACAGCAGAAAACGAGGTCCAGCAAATTTGTTAGGCATTAAGCTGTGGACTTGTAAATGCACAATTTTGAATGGTGTGAATATCTGTGACTGGAGTTTACGATTTTTTTCTTTCAAATATTAGTGTATTATTTATGTTTAATTAAAAATACTAGACGGAGAGTATTGTTTGGTTGTTGTTTTTTTTTAATTTACAGGTCTAATTTAAGATTTCGCTTTGATTTAATTTATTTCTGCAATCTTTCTTTGCAAAATGCATTTTAAAAAATTAATAGCAATAGCACATTAAAAAGTTTAGAAAAACTTTTATACCTTTCATTTATAACATTAATATTTGCAACCAATGTTCCCTCTAAGGTCCGTGTGTAAAATAATAGACTCGTGTGCAAAGCTTCACGCATCAATTCCACCACCACCCCACCCCCCCAATATCTACGCGGCCGATCAGCTTAAAGTGAACATTGTTATCAACCCCTATATTTTCAAACACGCTGACTGGGACATAAACCCGATACAAAAATTAGTAAATTCAGTTAAATCATTATACTTAAAAGGACATTCAGGCAGTCAAGTTATTACCATTTACCTAAACCTCTTATAGTGGTGATATTGGTTATAAGCAAACTGAAACCCGCACATGGCCGCCAATTCACAGGGCCAAACCACGCCATTATAAATTAAACATTTGAAAATAACACTACGTGCCGTCAAAATTTGTGTATGTATCTTTTAAATTGGTACGATGTATTTGTTAATGTCCCTCGAACAATTAGAAGTGAAATGTAACCCACAAATGAGACCCAAGTTCCACTTTATTTAAAACAGTGGCAT
Source organism: Radix auricularia (assembly GCA_002072015.1). Classification (NCBI taxonomy): domain Eukaryota; kingdom Metazoa; phylum Mollusca; class Gastropoda; family Lymnaeidae; genus Radix; species Radix auricularia. The sequence goes on from MUZC01003208.1 coordinate 77,771, forward strand.
CCAAGAAATCTGCTTTTGCCAGTGAAATTTTTTCTCTTGGCAATAATTATCCTTTTTAAAAAATATTTTACATTCGGATTACGGCATAGCTATGGGAGGGAGGTCCAAATTCGAAATAGTGTCCGACATTTTTTACATTAAATATTACGCCACCGATATGCATGTGCCCCCCCCCAAGAAGTTTAGCCCCCCTAGCCCTCAAACCCCTACAAGTTCCTAGCTACGCCACTGGGTTACGGGAAAAAAGCTATTGAAAATTATCCTAGGACCAAACATTAATTAACGTCCATGTTACTGTCTTGTTTCTAATACTGGTATGACGACAGATAGGCTATAACTCAACATTAATCAGGAATATATATATATAGATCTATCTTTCTCAGGAATATATATATAGATCTATCTTTCTACAATGTACGTTTCTCACTATAACATATATGGTGAAACTCTTTCTCTCGATTGGCTAAACGTCACACCCCATACCTCCATCATAAAAATGTGCATTCAATATATTAAATACCGTGCGCGAAATGAGCATAAACATTACTTATCGGGAAATCCCCATTGACCTCCTAATGTTGTCCTCGACAGTCCCAAGGACCAGAAAATAAACAACTCACCATCTCATATATCATGACCATCATGGGGCCAGTGGCTTTGAAGACGTAGAAGAACTGCAAGAGCCGCATGTAGAATGTGATGATGGTGAGGCCCAGGAGAACTCTGGCAGCACCGAGACAGTTGGTGCAGGGGCTCAGTTTGGTCAGCATCCCCACAGGGAAGGACAACAGGCTGACGGCATCCAGGCGATTCCAGTAGTCCGAAAAATAGTGGCCGACTTTGGTCCGTGCATTCTTGGCATCCGTCCGATAAATCTGGTTAGATAAGTTGGTGGGTTTTGTATTTTAAAGAGCCTTAGCTTTTTTAAATTCTGTAGTCCATAAATTTTCTAGACGCCAAAAATGTTCCTCACTTGAAATAAATTCTCTACGTGATGAGAATGGTCCTCAACCATCACGACGGACGAATAACAACAACATAAGCCAACAATTTGTTTCTTTCGTCCTTACATGCGATACCGAAATGTTACAATCAATTGAAATATTCCAACTTTAATTGCCATTGGATTAGCAAAGAGAGATCAAGTAACACATATAACATAATTTATAAATATTTTACAATTATTAAATAATTAATATACCATGAATGGTTGTTAATATCATCTCTGTTAGAAAGGGACTTGAAACTTTTTACATTAAACTAGGGCAACCCCTTTTGTCAAAAGCCCAAGCTACTTATCCTTGTTTGATAAATACGAAAAATTAAACTTCCTGAAATATACATAAATGCTCAAATCCTCTATTTAGATCGTTCCTTATTCCAAAATTAAAATTTGACCTGAAACAATGACATCATTAATATTTCACTGCGAGAAACACCACACGCTTTTCTAACTGCTATGGACTGTTGTACTGTACTTGTACTATGTCCTTTAGTGTTACGGGGACAGGAGTGCGTGACTTGGGCTTTTATATTGTTTATATANTATATATATATATATATATATATATATATTATTTTGAGCCAATAAATTTGAGTACTTACTTTCACAAATCTAGGAATTGTATTCACCCTGGTGAACCCTTTAAGACATAAAATATGTTTGTTCTCTAAGTTCGCATTTCTCACCCATTGCTCACAGCACTAATCGGCCTTCAATATGACCTAAAAGAAACCAATGACCTAACTGAAGCGGTATAAGATTATCGTCGTTACCTGTCGTAGTTCCTCCCCCAAGAACGCCATCCACCAAGCGGTCACCAAAAAGTCCTAGATTGACAAGTGTCCGTCAAGTTCCACAAGCAGATAATAACTGTAGAACACTAGGAAACACAAGAATGCCACCTGAAAGGAAAGACTCGAATTACTGTAATTTTTTGGTTTTCTTGTCTGTTTTAGATGTGAATTATTCATGTTTCCAGTTTTTTAAGACTCAGAACACGTGATTAGCTAGAGTCTAGTTCAGGAGTCTCCAAACTTTTTTTGCCGGAGGGCCGAAATAAATGTAAAACAGCAGCTTTGGGGCCGACTAAAAACAGTTTTGTTGTAAATAAAACGTAAAAATAGTTGCATTTTGGGGGGGATTCAAATGTATCCAGGGGCCATAGTTTGGGGACTACTGGTCTAGATCATGGTAGCCTACGGTACAATTTAGTTGTTTCTATAGGAAAGTGTTTTCCAGCTGGTTCGACACTGATAAAAAGTTATATGTGATTCCTTAGGGCTTATCTTAACGCATCTTTAACATACGTTCCTTCTTTACATAAGATTATTGCATCATGCGCTTATCCATGAATTCTATCTTGCGTTTTTATCAGTTTTGGTTTTCCTGATTTCCTCAGACAACTGATTCCTCGTCCGAATTCTGGGCGGGAAGAAAGAGACTTTATTGTTTTCGATCTTGCATAGGGAATAAGAAAATGGTTTTTATCCCTTATGTATATCTGAGAGTTGTGTTACATCATTCACTTAAAGGGTGCGTAGTTGTTGTTTTAAGATGAAATGTTATCAGCTGTAGTGGTTGTGGTTGAGAGAACACAGGGGGCTTCAAGAAGGTCATGTCATGATCAGGGGCGTATTGCAAGAAAGTGGGGGGGTGCAAAACTAAGGAGTTCTCTGGAAAAGGTTATCACGGGCAGGGTAGGGGCATAAGTTTCAGCACAAGGAGGGCGTCCTGAAAAGATCAACTCACACCATACTTTGTCAAGGTGGTCACCAAAATGCTCTCTCGTGTATTGAATCATTCACATTTTATTTGCTTGTTTTTTCACCGTCAACAACCCTAAAGCAATGGTAACTCCTCAAAGATTATTTTAGAATACATTTGAAATGTTTATAGAATTTTGAATGAACAATTGTGTATTAAGCTGTAGGATTTATTTCTGAGGGGTCGAGTAGGAGTGCGAGTGATTGATGATATACTCACAATGTTTAGGTAGAACTTGAATGATGGTGACTGTACAAACGTTTTCAAATTGTCTAAACTAGAAAGAGAAGAGAGATAATAACGGTAAATATAATGTATTTCAGGCTTATTTAACGTATATTACAACACAAGGTGGGGTGGCGTGAAAGGTATTCACAGGGGAGAGGAGACACTTATAGCGAGTGAACGGTGTAGTATTTAAGTAGTAATAATGGATAAGATGAGTTTAGAGGTTCTAAAATTTTAGAGATGGGGGTAAGTTAGTGACCTGGAGTGTTGGAAGTGGACAGACCTGGAGTGTTGCTAGTGGACAGACTTGGAATGTTGGAAGTGGAAAGACCTTAAGTAATGGAGGTGGACAGACCTGGAATGTTGGAAGTAGACAGACCTGGAGTGTTGGAAGTGGACAGACTTGGAATGTTGGAAGTGGACAGACCTGGAATGTTGGAAGTGGACAGACATGGAATGTTGGAAGTGGACAGACCTGGAATGTTGGAAGTGGACAGACCTGGAATGTTGGAAGTGGACAGACCTGGAAAGTTGGAAGTGGACAGACCTGGAACGTTGGAAGTGGACAGACCTGGAATGTTGGAAGTGGACCGACTTGGAATGTTGGAAGTGGACAGACCTGGAGTGTTGCTAGTGGACAGACCTGGAATGTTGGAAGTGGACAGACCTGGAATGTTGGGAGTGGACAGACCTGGAATGTTGGGAGTGGACAGACCTGGAATGTTGGAAGTGGACAGACCTGGAATGTTGGAAGTGGACAGACCTGGAATGTTGGAAGTGGACAGACCTGGAATGTTGGAAGTGGATAGACCTGGAATGTTGTAAGTGGACAGACCTGGAGTGTTGCTAGTGGACAGGCCTGGAGTGTTGGAAGTGGACAGACCTGGAATGTTGTAAGTGGACAGACTTGGAGTGTTGCTAGTGGACAGGCCTGGAATGTTGTAAGTGGACAGATCTGGAATGTTGATAGTGGACAGACCTGGAATGTTGGAAGTGGACAGACCTGGAGTGTTGCTAGTGGACAGGTCTGGAGTGTTGGAAGTGGACAGACTTGCAGACCTGGAATGTTGTAAGTGGACAGACCTGGAGTGTTGGAAGTGGACAGACTTGGAATGTTGGAAGTGGACAGACCTGGAGTGTTTGAAGTGGACAGACATGGAATGTTGGAAGTGGACAGACCTGGAATATTGGAAGTGGACAGACCTGGAATGTTGTAAGTGGACAGACTTGGAGTGTTGCTAGTGGACAGGCCTGGAATGTTGTAAGTGGACAGATCTGGAATGTTGGTAGTGGACAGACCTGGAATGTTGGAAGTGGACAGACCTGGAGTGTTGCTAGTGGACAGGTCTGGAGTGTTGGAAGTGGACAGACTTGGAGTGTTGGTAGTGGACAGACCTGGAATGGTGTAAGTGGACAGACATGGAGTGTTGGAAGTAGACAGACTTGGAATGTTGGAAGTGGACAGACCTGGAGTGTTGGAAGTGGACAGACCTGGAATGTTGTTAGTGGACAGACTTGGAGTGTTGGTAGTGGACAGACCTGGAATGTTGTAAGTGGACAGACCTGGAATGTTGTTAGTGGACAGGTCTGGAGTGTTGGAAGTGGACAGACTTGGAGTGTTGGTAGTGGACAGACCTGGAATGTTGTAAGTGGACAGACCTGGAGTGTTGGAAGTCGACAGACTTGGAATGTTGGAAGTGGACAGACCTGGAATGTTGGAAGTGGACAGACCTGGAATGTTGGAAGTGGACAGACCTGGAATGTTGGAAGTGGACAGACCTGGAATGTTAGAAGTGGACAGACCTGGAATGTTGGAAGTGGACAGACTTGGAATGTTGGAAGTGGACAGACCTGGAGTGTTGCTAGTGGACAGACCTGGAATGTTGGAAGTGGACAGACCTGGAATGTTGGGAGTAGACAGACCTGGAATGTTGGAAGTGGACAGACTTGGAATGTTGGAAGTGGACAGACCTGGAATGTTGGAAGTGGACAGACCTGGAATGTTGGAAGTGGACAGACCTGGAATGTTGGAAGTGGACAGACCTGGAATTTTGGAAGTGGACAGACCTGGAATGTTGTAAGTGGACAGACCTGGAGTGTTGCTAGTGGACAGGCCTGGAATGTTGTAAGTGGACAGACCTGGAATGTTGGTATTGGACAGACCTGGAATGTTGGAAGTGGACAGACCTGGAGTGTTGCTAGTGGACAGGTCTGGAGTGTTGGAAGTGGACAGACCTGGAATGTTGGGAGTGGACAGACCTGGAATGTTGGAAGTGGACAGACTTGGAATGTTGGAAGTGGACAGACCTGGAATGTTGGAAGTGGACAGACCTGGAATGTTGGAAGTGGACAGACTTGGAATGTTGGAAGTGGACAGACCTGGAGTGTTGCTAGTGGACAGACTTGGAGTGTTGGTAGTGGACAGACCTGGAATGTTGGAAGTGGACAGACTTGGAATGTTGGAAGTGGACAGACCTGGAGTGTTGGAAGTGGACAGACATGGAATGTTGGAAGTGGACAGACCTGGAATATTGGAAGTGGACCGACCTGGAATGTTGTAAGTGGTCAGACCTGGAATGTTGGAAGTGGACAGACCTGGAATGTTGGAAGTGGACAGACCTGGAGTGTTGGAAGTGGACAGACATGGAGTGTTGGAAGTGGACAGACCTGGAGTGTTAGAAGTGGACAGACCTGGAATGTTGTAAGTGGACAGACTTTGAGTGTTGGTAGTGGACAGACCTGGAATGTTGTAAGTTGACAGACCTGGAAATGTTGTAAGTGGACAGACTTTGAGTGTTGGTGGTGGACAGACCTGGAATGTTGTAAGTGGAGAGGCCTGGAGTGTTGGAAGTGGACAGACCTGGAGTGTTGGAAGTGGACAGACATGGAATGTTGGAAGTGGACAGACCTGGAATATTGGAAGTGGACAGACCTGGAATGTTGGAAGTGGACAGACCTGTAGTGTTGGAAGTGGACAGACTTGGAATGTTAGACGTTGACAGATCTGGAATGTTGGAAGTGGACAGACCTGGAGTGTTGGAAGTGGACAGGTGGACAGACCTGGAGTGTTGGAAGTGGACAGACTTGGAATGTTGGAAGTGGACAGGTGTACAGACCTGGAGTGTTGGAAGTGGACAGACTTGGAATGTTGGAAGTGGACAGGTGGACAGACCTGGAGTGTTGGAAGTGGACAGACTTGGAATGTTGGAAGTGGACAGACCTGGAGTGTTGGAAGTGGACAGACCAGGAGTGTTGTAAGTGGACAGACCTGGAGTGTTGGTAGTTGGTAGACTTTGACAAAGACAGACTGAGAGAGGTGGAAGGGAGATAGTGTTTAAGAGAGACTACGAGAAAACGTTGAGTACGTGGCAGAGAGACAGGATGGATAGAGAGAGGGGGAGAGGGAGATGAGAAGCAGAGAGAGAAAGCAGAGAGAGAGAAATGTATATAATGCATTTTTGCTGAAATTAATTGGTAGCATTGATAACTGGTAATGCTAACACCGTTCAATAAAATGTACTCATGCACCGCCCTATTTACCTCAGCATTCACTCACAGCCTGATTCAAATCGGCTACTTACCATGTTGATGTCTCACTGTTTTCAATTGTTCTAAACCGTTTCAACAGGGAATTCTTCAACTGCAAAACATTACCTCTATTTGCAACAATGTTTATAATTAGTTTTGCACGTTTTCGAATCTTAAGAGTATCTAAAACACGAAAGCAAAAAAGTAAAACTAGACAAGGAGTGAATGATCATTATATGATATTATCGGCAAATTGTCCAGTATTAAAAAAAACATTAAAATAAAAGGTAAACAATGAACCCCCTCCTAATCATGAGCAACAAGAAAGTGATATGTTATCAAATCTCAGGAAGTTAAATGGTGCTGCTCCATTTAGCGAATCAAAAACGTGATGCCAAATATCCACCAATCATGAGCTAGTAGGACAGATGCAGGGTTGGAAGAAGTAGCTTTAAATTTTATGTAGAGATCAAATGAAGAGAGGATGAATAGCTAACAGAATGAATTTTATCGACAACGATTAAACATTTGTTTTTGTTTTTAAGCACATGGTTTTGCTTATGTCAGTTTCGTGAGTCCTTAATTATCTTATCTTCTTATATGTTACAGACGCTCCTTCTGCACAGAAGATTATTGCGTCCTGCGTATTTCTATTGTTTGTGTTTAGTCCTGTATTCTTACTAGAGTTTTAAATGATGATAAAGTGTTGGCTTTCCTGGTTTCTTCAGGCAACAAATTCCACGCCCGAATACCGGACGGAAAGAAAGAAAACTTGTGTTTTTTCTTGCATATGGAATAAGAAAGGTGTTTTTATCTTTATGTCTATTTGAGGGTTGTATTAAGTTATCTTTGTGTTGTATTTCTAAATTAGAATTAATTGCCTTATGTATAATTACTAATTTACTCTTGGTTCTTCTATCCTCCAGTGTTTCAAGGTTTAATGATTTAACTAACGGTGTTACTCTTGTCAGTTTTGAATATTCTCCAGTAATGAATCTGGCAGCTCTTTTTTGGATTTGTTCCAACTTATCAATATTTTCTTTAGTGAATGGGTCCCATACAGAAGATGAATATTCTAGTATAGGTCTCACCAGGGTGAGCTTGAATTTGTGCGAGTGTGCGTGGAGCAATCAAAAGTTATAAACTATTTATAACTTTAGATTGAGTTGTTAGGGGGGGGTGGAATAAATAACTTTAGCTCTGGAGGTAGGAAATTGTTGCACAATTTTATGCTTCACATTTTGTTAGCTTTTCGGAGATAACATGGGATTTTTAGAAATGCTAGTTTTCCTAATGGGAAGAGGGGGGAATTTTAGTGCACTTTATTGATGTTTTATTTATTTTTAATTTCTATAAACAAGCATTGAGACTTTAATCAGGCTATTTAAAGATTAAATATAAGATGTTGAAACAGGATATGTAAAGGCCTGAAAAGACGTCACAGAACAACGAAAGTCTCGGCTTTGTGCCGAAACGTTCGTTGCTCTGTGACGTCTTGTCAAACCTATCCATACCCCGCTTTCACAACGTATATTTACGCAGTAGTGAGAAAGTATTGCTAAAGCAGAAGATGAACTCAAACCTTTTCCCGTATACGAAGCTGTACGGGTTTCCAGAACTCCTTCCTGATCTCCATACACGCCTTCTGTGCCAGGAAATACTTGTTCTTAGATCGCAGTGCGAGGTACCAGCATGGCACACTGCCCCACAGCGGAGATGACGCTTTCAATAATTGAATAGTTTTACCGCGGTCTGAGCTCCAGCACTCTTCCACCATTTGAATAGCCAGCATCTGGTATTTACTATAAATATCAAAATATTAATTTAAAAATCAAAACGCAATGATATTCCTTTGATGTGGCCGCATTTACTTAATTTAACATTTTTAATTCAATACAGTTGGACATCCACTAATGGCTGACTTAAAGTTGTTATATTCTTACTTTGCGTTTTCTTTGAGCTTTCTCTTCTCAGGACAACCCCTAATTTTTTTCTGACCACAAAGAAGGGCGAAGGCAAATACACTTGACGCTATGAGGGATTTCTGTAGATATAATCTCAAGTTAAAATAGTTTTTAAATTAATATCTATTTCTATTGGTTATGACAATTTTGATACTGAATGGGTGTTATCTCATCTTATCCGTCACAGACGCTCCTTTTATACTGAAGATTATTGCGTCCTGTGCTTATCTATGGTTTGTGTCTAGTCCTGCGCTAACTCTAGTTGGGCTGTAAGACAAGTACGCTGTGTTATCCATTTTAGCTTTCAAAGAAATGAGCGAACGTCTGATCAAGTGTAATTTGAGGTAACATTCATTTGTTCTTTTTTTTATTATTGTTCCGAACTTAGAAAATAAAAATTAAAAATCAAAAGGAAAAGACTTTTATAGAAAATAAAATATGCCGAGAAAACTTTGGGTTTTCTTTTAGGCTACTGAGAACAAAACCGTGTGCTTTAAAATGTTTTAAATAATATTTTCATTCTATCAGATACATAAATTATTGTATTCCACGCTTTGAGCATCTGATCTTCAGAAACAGGTCAAGATATAAAATAAATTCAATAATTCAATCAAATGAATTCTGATATGAATTTTCTAATGAAAGTCCATTGGAGCCATCAGAATCAATGAACAGTACCATTTAAGTTACAAAACCTAAAACATACGGGTTCTTTTTAAACATCTAGTTTTGTATCTAGTTAATTACTTTGTTTAAAGTAATGTTTGAAAAAGATTAAAGATAAAAAATATAATTCGTGAATACGATACATTAGACACGATGTCTTGGATACTTGGAGATTAAAATTTCGAAGTCCTGCCTTTTGCATTCTCCAGAAAATCAAAGACAGTTCAAAGTAGTTCATAAGTAAAGCCCATGTAAACACGTCTGTAAGAGGATTAATCATCTTTGTAGTCTCTTGGGAGATGAGATCTGAGTTTTAGTTTATAAAGACAATTTTATTTTACAGATATATATATATCTTATTTTATTTTACAGAAAATATTTTATATATGTATATCTATTTATTTATCTATATATCTATATCTATCTATCTATCCATCAATATATCAAACACACTGTCGTTTTCCTTAAATCTCAATAGCTACTTTTGTTTTTTCTGCTGCCTGGCAGTGACTTTCTCTCTCTCTTTCTCTCTCTCTCCTCTCTCTCTTGCTCCCTCTCTCTCTCTCTCTCTCTCTCTCTCTCTCTCTCTCTCTCTCCTCTCTCTCTCTCTCTTACACACATACACATTCATATCTCCAGTTTCCTTTTTTCCTCTCGTATCTCACATCCTGCTTGCCTTTCTCGCTCTCTATCACCGGGAAATACAAAATACACAAACAAATGGTAAATGAAAACGATAAATTTAAGTTTTATTATTTAACTAATACGTTTTGGCTAATTCCCTCACCATTACTATTAACATACAGTACTAACATAATTATCACTTAATTATTGTATTTTAATACGTATGTTATTACTGTTAATTGTAATAATGAAGGCATTAGCCGAAACGTTTAATGTTTATTAGTTAAATAGTAAAGCTTTTATTTTCATTACAAGATTTGTTTGTGTAATTTGTATTTTATTTAAAAGCTTTATCGCAGTCCTATGTATATTTCTCACCGGAAGTAGCCTCCCGATCCGGATATTCGTAGAAGTCCCCAATAAGCTGAATGATCAGAGACCTAATGTCATTCCAATGGATTGTATCACTCTGTTAGATTACATTTAGAAGTTGTCTTTTATAAATTACATCGCGCCTTGTTTGCTGTTAGTTATAATTAGTGCCCATTAAAGTGTGGTTCTTGAAGACTTATGTTAGTGTCATCTGTAATCATGTGTGAAAGCCTCTTAAATATGCTGCCAATATCTTCACTGACATCAATGCTGTTACATTGTGTGGGGTTTTTTTTTAAATAATACACATAAATTAAATAATAAAGGCCTTGTCTGAATAGTAATTAAAAGAGCATGGCTCTATTTCTCTTCTTCTCAAAACTTGTTTTAAACGTGCGTCTCGATTTACCTTTGCATTGACCAGCATCTTTGCCAAAAGTGAATCTTCATGAGCCTGTTTGGAAAAGAAATGTGTGAACTGAGAGTTCAAATATGTTTTTTTATTCTAAAAGGAAACAAAATTAAATGGTGCACTCATTGTTTCCAAAAGGATGGAGAAAGTGAAAATGCTTGTTTTATATCTGCCACAAGAGAAACCCTAGTGTTGTATCTGTACAAGAGTAATTCTAGTGTTGTATCTGTACAAGAGTAACTCCAGTGTTGTATCTGTACAAGAGTAATTCTAGTGTTGTATCTGTACAAGAGTAACCCTAGTGTTGTATCTGTACAAGAGTAATTCTAGTGTTGTATCTGCACAAGAGTAATTCTAGTGTTGTATCTGTACAAGAGTAACTC